>WOVY01001734.1:0-30203 GCA_013436015.1 Rhipicephalus annulatus | reverse complement strand
AAGCATTACGGCTAGGTGGCGTTAGCCGCGCCCGATCTAAAGGGTACAGCCACATCCATCCATCTATCCAGCCAAGAATATGCTCTCTGGCCTCTGGCTTGTTGCTCCAGGCCTAGTCAGGTAGATTTTCTGGCCTCACCGTTGATTGTTTGCTCGGGTTGTGGCTTGCAAACATTTGCGGTTTTGGGCTTCGTATCATCTTGTTCCGTCATCATGTCCTCCAAGTGGAGGACATGTCGCAGTGTGAGGAGGGAGTACGACAAGGCGCTGATAGAATGAGCTATCAGTCTTACCAGGCAGGCGGTGAGAGCGCACCGAGGCAGCTGACGCACACCAGCACTATCCGCTTCCTGTATAATACAGGCTAGGGAATTATAGAAACACAGAGCAGAAATCAACTCTTGTGCCTCTCTCAGGCACTCACAAGGCGGAACCTGCTTCGAACACTGAGGACCGAGCTAAGCAACACCATGCGTGACGATAAATCATGGTCTCCTATTGCAGTAATGGTTAAGGCACGTGTGCAACTTAAACCATTGTCACGCAAGATGAATCAAACACCATCGAAGTGAACCAAGGCACATGCTGATTATTATGTACGGTACTAGCGCTAAATTCATGCAGACGTTAGGTGGCACTGCAGTAGGCCTAGTTGAAGGAATGGCCACAGCTACTGCTGTGATGGAGAACGGCTCATTAACATCTTCATGTAGATTAAAACGGCTTACCCCGAAATGGCTGGGAGTGTCACGCTATCCCTAGCAGTGGCACATGCAGTTGCATATTTAACGATTACAGAAATGGCGTACCGATTTCCAAAGCACCTATCAATACTTCCGTCAAGGCGTAGCACCCAAACACTTTATCGCACATTTTGGGAAACATTCCTTTTTCTCCCCATCTGGTGGCTAGGCATGACACGCCAAGAATAAGCATGTTAGTATGTATGTCGGAGGTATTTCCATCTGATCCCTGAAAAATTATTTCCCTAAACCCATGGAAAAAAAAGAAAATGGAATTCGCACCTGTCATCACATTGCACCCCATCACAGGAATGGGATCAGATTGGCCTGGCGCTCAATACTCTCTTACGCTTAATCAGAGCTCGGTCTGGCACCAGCTCCAGACAAAACCATTATAATCCTCCTGTCTGGCACAATCTGTTCTACTCTGCTCTCTCTCAACCGGAGTGTCACCATGTACATGTGGTTCACCCCTGGTGGATCTTTTTCACTGTTTGTGAATTGCACACAAAGCCCTTACTGGTAGATCCTATTCCCAATTCTTCACTATTCTCATGGGAGGCCACTCTTTGGGCAGCTTACATCACGACATGTGCGTGTCAGGATGTCAGTGCCATCTTTTTCGGAGTCAGCGCCATCTTTTCTTTCTCTTTTGCTCCTTCCCTGTCCTGTGTTTCTGGTGTTGCGCTGCAAACAAGTGAAGATGGTAAAGAACACCAGATGTTCAAAATTTGCTTCTCATTAATATATCGTGGTTTTGGGAACTAAAACCCCTGATATATTGAAAGAAGATGCAAGAAAAGAGAAGGATGATATTGGAAACTGGCAAAAAAGGGATGACAGACTTCTTAAGCTATGCTGCCATTGAGATTTTCAGCTGTTCACGCAATTCTCACACGTGACTTTGATGCAGCTATGCACATATCACACAAGCATGCTGACTGTACAGTTAGTATAACTGCAACCTTCATGTACCCAGCCTTCATGTACCCTCTATGACATTTCAGAACATCTGAGTCAGTGTTAGCATCAAGTTATGTTCTTCATGCTGGGGAACCAGTGTGATGAGTTACCATTTCTACAGAATGAAGCCCTGTCTACCTGGAACAAGCTGCAAGATATATAACTAAGCGGCCCTTTTCAGGGCCAGTCAATCTCTGTACGGCTTGGATGCACCAACTGATTCCCTTTATCATCAACCCTCAATAAAACTAGCAAATGTTTGTACATGTGCAAGCAGTGTCATTCAATATCTTAGAAAATGCTTGTGAAGCAATTTCAAGGAGAATCGTTTTTCTGATCTCATAGTGAGGCATTAGGAACACCTTAGCCGCACCAAATGCCATTATTCAATGAGAGGAACAAGAGAAATATTTCACTGAGAACTATGAAGTAAACAAAAAAACAAATGTTTTCAGATACTGCGAGATCATTTCATAAAAAAGCTCAGAAGTTGCTATGTGTGGCCACATTTAGTCTGTACAAGCATCATGTGGTTACAAAATTCTGTACCAAACATAGGTTCAGCTTTCTGGAATAGACCGCGCTGCACAAGCTAGCTCAGTGCATGCACTCCTGTACTCTGCCAGAGAATATTTTTACCACCAGTATGTTGTAACGTGAAGTGGAACGGTGATTGCATACTAGGGCGCGTCCTGCAGGACTCCAATAAAGTTGTTTCACTTGATCGGTTGGTGTGCTGTAAGCAGAACATTTCCAAGAAAAATCGTATAGTTTGGAGGAGGACTTAAGCAAGGAAAGGTGTAGATAAAACACTGCATTCACTGGCATTATCCTCACCAAGTATAACATTGTTTTTCTGGTGAAGCTTTGTGTCTGCACAGCGAGCAGGATAAGCTGGTAAAAACATGCAAAATGGGAAGTCTAGCACAGCAATCTGTGCAGTACTGCTCATTTCATGGAGCATTAATTTCACAGGCTTTGCTCATTGTTTAGCGTTAAGCCTATATTATGTCCACTGCAGGGAGGAAGCCCAATCAATGTTCCCTGTCCTGTATGAGCCAATTTCATATTATGGCTGATAATTTCTCGATCTCATTTGAACTAATCACCTGCCACCCTCTGCTACATTTCATGTGTCCTAATATAAATTAATTGACATTACTGACCTGTCATCCATCTTTTTTTCTCATTCCCAACTAATGCATTAATTTTTTGATAAACTCTGCTTTCTTCCCATGTCTTAATATTATGCTAGCCTTTTTTCATTTTTCTGAAACATTATCTTTGCTCAGAAGCTAGAAGTTATCAGAAAGAACATAACGACATTCTACCTCCTGAGCATATGGCATCATCAATACAAAAATGTAATAAAAGTGAGAAAACATCCTATCTATATAAGAGGCCCTAAAATACTGCAGGAGGCAACAAATAAACTGGTATTTGTATAAAGGCAGTGACAAAAACTTTGACTACTGTCACTTATTCTGATTCTTGGGACATCTTTTTTAGTACATCATAACACATAATTACACATTTACACAATTTACACAGAGGAATTGCTACCACGTGCATTGAGGCCACCCTTTAGAAGTCATGTGAGCACAAGGATGAGGTAAGCCTTAAAAACCAGATTAAAAGACTAAAGGATGCTGGATATCCCAACAGCACCACCACACCCGTGTGCTAAACCCTCCTGCAGAAAGTCAAGTTAAACAAAACAGGACCAAAATAAAAACAGAATGACCAAAGATCTTTGCATGCTATACCGTACGTACATAAGGTGTTTCACAATATAAAGAAAATAGCGAGCCGATATGATTTTATCTTGTTATTTGCCATCCATTGAGGGTTTTTAAAAGTGTGTGTACTAAAAAGCAACAGGAATAGCCATTATTTCACCATTCGTCACGAGAATAGGTATACTGAATGCCAATATAATGTTGTGCATGAGATACTATTGACATGTGGAAACGTAAACATAAGACAAACTGGGCAGTGCCCCAATGTTTGAGCAAGACAGCATGCTTAAAATGTTAAGAATGGCTATGCTAGTCGCATGGCCATACACTGTAAAGAATGTAAGTGCAGTTCTATGTTTCATAAAACACTGTTTTTGAAAAAAGCAAGAACAAGAAATGAAAGAGAGACTGTGAAAGCTTTTTCTTGTCAGGAAGGCCATGAATCAGTGCATCAGTATACCTTCACTCATCCATTCGGAGAGAGAGTATTCTTTTCTCAGTTAAGATTATATTATCATGGTCTCACATGTGTCGTTGTGCATGAGCACTGTTCTTGTACTCTGTATAAAAGTGGGCGTAGTACCTTCAATAAAATTTAGTTGGCAGTCAGCGCTCTTTCCTGTCCTTTTTGTCTTTTCCTGAACTTCTCTCACTGTTACTAGAACACAAGCACGATGAACCAACTTGCCCAGATTATGCTATTGTTGATGAAAAGTCAGAGCACGAAAATACTTCAGGGGCTCAGAACCTCCTCACTACCCGTCTAGTTACGGCCCTGGTCTATGTGTTCCGAGAGTGAAGCACTAGTGGAGCTATCTAACTACATAACGGTGAGGAGGGTTTGTGTATACTCGAGCTTGTTTCATGACATGGTGAGAGGTGGCAGGTTGTTGAAATAATATGCTGTGTGGGAGGTCAAGATTTTGATTGAGAACGCTGAGTATGAGCCAGTGACATTAGGCGTTCAAGATTTTTTGCGATATTCACTCTAGCATAGGACCTTGGTTGGTGGTTGACGTGTGCATTTGATCACATCGTAGTCTTCCATCATAATTTTTTGCCACTTGGCGTCGGCGCTCTTGAGTTGTACCAAAGTAATTAAGCATTCAGGTACAAGTATCTTCTGTCAGTGTTTCAATGAAGAGCTGAATACGAGTAATAGCTTCTATCGATACTTCTGGCATTGGTGTATGCACATTTCTTTTGAAGTTCTCTTGCAAAAAAGGCATTAAAGGTATGTTTTTGTGACTTTTTAGTGTTGGCCAGAACTGCTGGTGTGTCCGAACGGCTCTTCGATTGGTTGTGGTGTTGTCTTGTTCAGGGCCACAGAGCTTTAAGTCTTTTTTTTATATTTGCCTTCACAGGAATGCTCTTTGCATGCTTCTTCAGTATTTTGTATTATTCCTAAAGCATTGACTTCCAGATATTGATTGTGGTGCTTTAATCTAGTGTTCATCTTCACGCTAGCTTCATTTGCACTCAAAGCAAGAACTCAGGAGTATGGTAACTTTTGCTATGGGCTTTCTCTTCTTCAGTCTACTGTATTTTTGCCTGTGTTGTCTAAGCACTGAGAGCCTCGTGCGACAGCTTTTTTTTTTTTGTGCACTTATTGTGTGCCAATGACTTACTTGCCTCCTCAGCTAAAGACTTTTTGTATTATAAGAGAAAACTCTGTCTGTATTGGTTTTGTCATTTGCTGATGGTGTATCTTCAGTATCTTTTCTCAGTGTACAGTATACTTGAATGGAAGAGCAGCATGACTACCTTCAGCTGTTAGCAGGCTTTTAGCTGCTGTAATACTGATTGATGCTCCTTTCTCGGGCATTCTATTTTGGATGGTTGGCATGTCATTGCTTCTTTTAAACTTTAAAACTGCAGGTGCGCCTTTTTCTGGTTACACCTGGTATATTTTTCCAGTGGTGATGTGCTCCATATTGTTGCGAATGTATTTACTACTTTAGAGTAGAAAAGTACTCCAGCAGTCAAGATGGCAGCCGTTGTGTATTTTCGAACAGCCCAAAAACGTCGTCGTCTTCTTCTTCGCACCGCCCGCATAGCTGCATAGCCGCGAACCCGCAACATCGACCTCCGGCTGCGAAAAGCGCCGACCCGGCGCTTGTTAGCAGGTGTTGGACGAGATGTACGGCTTGAGGCGAGCGACGTGGACGATGTCGGAAGATGTGGAAGGTATCGAAGGGTTTAGAGGTGCTATTTCATAGGTAACATCAGTTACCTGCCGTAGCACACGATAAGGTCCGGAATACTTGGGTAGAAGCTTTTCAGCCAGACCAACATGCCGCGACGGAGTCCACAGAAGAACGAGGTCACCTGGACTAAAGTGGACGTCCCGATGGTGGCTGTCATAGCTACGTTTCTGACGGAGCTGCGAGTCCGAAAGGCGCTGATGGGCAATCTGACGGGCTTTCTCCGCGGTGCTAATAGCGCGGCGAGCATATGCTGTGGACAGGTCGGCAGGGTTGGGTACAAGCGTGTCGAACGGCAATGTCGGGTCTCTTCCATACAAAAGGTAAAAGGGAGAATATCCAGCAGTGTCGTGGCGTGAGCTATTGTAAGCGAAAGTGACAAAGGGTAGCGCAATGTCCCAGTCACGATGATCCGTCGACACGTACATGGCGAGCATGTCAGTGAGCGTGCGATTCAGACGTTCTGTGAGGCCGTTCGTTTGAGGATGGTAGGCCGTCGTAAGCTTGTGCTTGGTTGCACAAGAACGAAGTAGATCGTCGATTACCTTAGATAAAAAGTAGCGACCGCGATCGGTGACCAGTTGACGAGGAGCGCCATGATGTAAGATGACGTCTTGAATCAAAAAGTCGGCGACATCTGTAGCGCAGCTGCTTGGAAGAGGTCTCGTAATTGCGAAACGGGTCGAGTAATCTATGGCGACGGCGACCCACCTGTTACCGTCGGTAGAAAGAGGGAAAGGGCCCAGCAGGTCGAGGCCGACACGATAGAAAGGCTCGGCAGGTACGTCGATCGGTTGAAGGAGCCCGGCGGGGTGTACCGCTGGCCTTTTGCGGCGTTGGCACGACTCACAAGACCTAACATAACGTTGTACAGAACGGTAGAGGGCCGGGCCAGAAAAAGCGTCGGCGGACACGGTCGTACGTTCTGGCAACACCAAGGTGGCCAGCCGTTGGTACATCATGTAGTTGCTGAAGTACGGTCGAGTGCAAATGAGTGGGTATTACGAGTAGTAGTTCGTTTCCCACATGGTGCATGTTGCGGCGGTATAAAATGCCGTCTATGACAACGAACATGCGAAGCGAACTGTCTGTACAGCCTGTGTTCAGGCGGTCGATTAGCTCTCGTAGGGACGCGTCACGCCGTTGCTCACATCCCATGTTGCCGAAAGCAGAGAGCGAGGAAATACAGATGGACGCGTCGTCGGTTACTAGATCTGGAGCGTCAACGGGGTACCGAGAGAGGCAGTCGGCGTCTTGGTGTAAACGGCCAGACTTGTAAACCACTGTGTATGTGAATTCCTGGAGGCGCAGAGCCCAACGAGCAAGGCGCCCCGTTGGATCTTTGAGGGCTGAAAGCCAGCATAGAGCGTGATGGTCAGTGGTAACTGTGAAAGGCCGGCCATATAAATAGGGGCGGAATTTACCAACTGCCCATACAAGCGCCAGGCACTCGCGTTCCGTAATAGAGTAATTGCGTTCGGCAGGAGAAAGGAGCCGGCTGGCATACGCAAGAACTCGATCGTGACCGGATTGACGCTGGGCTAAAACCGCGCCAATACCGTAGCCACTAGCATCAGTGCGGACCTCGGTTGGAGCAGACGGGTCGAAGTGGGCGAGAATCGGTGGCGTGGTCAGAAGTGTTATGAGCTGGGAAAAGGCCGTGCCTTGATCAGGACCCCACTCAAATGGTACATCTTTCTTCAAAAGATCAGTGAGGGGGCGTGCGACCTCTGCGAAGTTTCTGACAAATCGTCGGAAATATGAGCATAGGCCCACAAAACTTCGAACGTCCTTGACACAAGTCGGTACAGGAAAATCCAGGACAGCTCGGACTTTGTCGGGATCGGGGCGGATGCCGGAGGAGTCAACGAGATGCCCTAGAATAGTAACTTGGCGATGCCCAAAATGGCATTTCGAAGAATTAAGTTGGAGCCCAGCCTCTCGAAATACTGAAAGAATTGAGGAAAGGCGCTCGAGGTGAGACTTAAAGGTTGGGGCAAACACAATCACGTCGTCCAGATAACACAGGCAGATAGACCATTTAAAGCTGCGCAAAAGCGTGTCCATCATCCGCTCGAACGTCGCCGGCGCATTGCACAAGCCAAACGGCATTACCTTGAATTGGTAGGGACCGTCAGGCGTTACAAAGGCGGTCTTCTCCCGGTCGAGGTCGTCCACGGCGATCTGCCAGTAACCGGAGCGTAAGTCTATCGAAGTCTATATATATATATATATATATATATATATATATATATATATATATATATATATATATATATATATATATATATTGCTAACTTGAGAAACAAGGCCTCTTTACGTTAGGTGCACATCAGGTGGGAAGAGTACTTCTATTACTTGTCAAGATTGTGGCCCCTTATGGTGGGAATCATAATGCACTGTTGATGTGTCAAATTCACATAGCATAATTCCAAGGCAATCGATCAATATCCAAGGAAGAAAATTATGGTCTTTTGCGTGAGTTTCAGCAACTCATAGTAATTTGTATGTAAATGAATACTTCATCATTCTTGGCTGTCATGCTTCATGGAAGCACATGTGCTTCGTTAATAACAAAAAAACACGCACGCTCACGCCACTGCAGTGGCGTGAGCGTGCGTGTTTTTTTTTTGTTATTAACGATTTGCCCTATGCATTCACGTTTCTTCTTTTTTTGTGTGTCGTACTGCTCGTATCGCGCAGCCTACCGTTTTGGGCACACGTAAAAAAGTACATAAAAAAGAAGCGTTCCACGCCGAAATTCACGTTCGCAACGAGCTGGCTATGACGCCCACACACTCCGCAACACCTTACCAACCGTTCGCTGCGATGTTGTTGGGAATTCGTGTGGTCGTTGCATGAATATAGCGCGTGCGTGCGTGCACACGCGCGTCTGTGTGTTAGATCACGGCAACTGCATATGTTGTATGATTCAGTCACCATAACGCAACTGACGACCCCCGCTCTTCCCACACGTCAAGCAGCAGCAAGTGCCGTTAACACGTACTCTGCTGTGAACGCAAAACAGATTCGAATAGGTCGCGTAGATAGCTAGCCCGACACATGATACGATAAGATTTGCGTCAGATATTCGATGTCTACATGCACGCGTAAGACAGCGGTATCCGCAGCAGCTTCGTCATACGTACGGATAGCACCGCATCGTACGTCACGTCTGACAGAGAAACTTGATCGGTAATTTTTTCTCACTTAAAAAGTCTACCTTGCACAACTTCAACCAACGATTATGCATTTCAACCAACTGTGCATGGTTTATTGATTGATTGATTGATATGTGGGGTTTAACGTCCCAATACCACCATATAATTATGAAAGACGCCGTAGTGGAGGGCTCCGGAAATTTCGACCACCTGGGGTTCTTTAACGTGCACCCAAATCTGAGCACACGGGCCTACAACATTTCCGCCTCCATCGGAAATGCAGCCGCCGCAGCCATGATTCGAACCCGCGACCTGCGGGTCAGCAGCCGAGTACTTTAGCCACTAGACCGCCGTGGCGGGGCATGGTTTAATGACGAAAAGATAGTTCTAATATTGTGCCCGGCACATATATTACTCTCTCTCTAACTTGAAAAATCGGTGCGTGAATTGGGGCCAGAACAGCGCCAAAAAGCAGCAGCCGCAGAAATTGGCTCATATTCTAATATTATGACATCGTGATGTTGACTTTTCAGCTGACGCCGGCAATAACGGTCAAACGGCGGGCCAATAATGCCGGTCTTATTGGATGGCTCCGCCCATATTGGCTGCTACTTGTACAACCTGGCCCGATGTGTCCGTTCTAATCAGCCGGCACAGCTTATATGGGCGGAAAGCTCTGAAAGCTGGCCCAATATAACCAATCTAATAGACTGGCACAGCCATCATTGGCGGAATGTTGTTAATGCTGGTCCAACATAGCCGTTCTATTCGGCTGGCAGAACCAATATTGGGGGTACGTTGTGAACGCTGGTCCAACGTCGCCGTTCTATTTGGCTGGCACAGCCAATCTTGGCGGTACGTTGTGAAAACTGGGCCGTTCATGGGCCAGGCAATGCCGATCTATCCCCAATATTGGGCCAACCTTCTGTGCTGCCTGGGATGTTTTATGAACTGCTTTTGATGCTTGAAGAACTTCACTGAGTGTGCTTGAAAGAAATGCCTTGCCCCGGTCGCTCAAAAGAACACGAGGAGCTTCGTGACGTAGGTAAATAGCATTCAAGAAGAAAGTTGCTACTTCCGCAGCAGATCCTAAAGTGATCGAGGCCGTCTCAGCGTACCGGGTCAAGTGATCAACGGCGGTGACGATCCATCTCTTGCCGTCTGATGTAGATGAAAGGGGCCCCGAAGAGGTCAATTCTGACGACAGAGAATGGCTCTCATGGTCAAGAAAGTGGTTGTAGGGTCCCGACTGGAGCAGTAGTGGGTCGCTTGCGGTGTTGGGAAAGTGCGCACGAGGCAATATATTTAGCTACCATCGTGGAAAGACCTGGCCAGAAGAATCGACTGCGGATGCGCTCGTATTTTTTGTAGTAACCCAAGTGTCCTGACGTCGGGTGGTCGTGCGAAGCGCACAAAACTTCAGTGCGTAGTGCACGTGGTACGACGGGAACCCATCGATGGCCTTCCGGGTGGAAAATGTATCGATATAGCACATCGTCCTCCAACTTGAATAGTCGGAGTTGTTTCCGGAGCCTGGCATTAGGGGAAGATGAAGCGCCTGTAAGCCGACCGATGACGTCAGTGCAATAAGAATCAGCTCGCTGGTGAGTAGTAAGTACTGATGGACCCAGAACCTCCACCACTTGAAATACAACAGTTCAGCTGACGCTTTATTCAAGCAACAGCAAGATGGTGCCGATGAAGAAGAGGAACGGGCCGAAGACTGATGATGGTTATTGACAGATGAGGAAGATGACGTCCAATGAATTCTTACAGTATACTTTTTGTCACTCAATTTGCCCTATACGAGGACACGCTCAGGTAACATGCGGTAACTCGTCATTACGATGCACAGAGCTTTGCCTACATGCCATGATTCACTTCATGGAGATACATGCATTTTAATGTTACACTTCTATGGCACAGTTCTATACAAAGAAGCACAGCAATCCTAACTAAATACTTAAGATCTGAAAATTCATGCAAAGAGACATTTTAAAAATTACAAAATAACAAAACTCCCTTTTTATTTCAGCCTAATCAGGCAAGTAAAAACATGCTTTTTGCGCTAGCACCATGACAATGCATGTCTCATGAGTTGAGAGAACTGCAAATGAACTTCAACTTCATTAGCTCCTTATCCTACCCTGCATTCACTTTAAATAACCCAGAGAGCGATAAGAATTCAGAGAATCTCTTCCACACAGGGAGGCACAAAGTATAATTCTCACTGGCTAAGGACACTTACCAGCTCTTGTGAAGGAGAGTTATGCCATCTTGGAACTCATTAGCACCAATACCAAGTAGCAGTGCTTTCGAATTGCAGTAAGACTTTGATCTAGGCGAGTTGATTCATAGCAATGGGAAAGCACAGCGCAATGGAGGCAATAGACAAAGAACACATAATGAGCGCATCTGTGTGTTGCGTGTTCTTCGACCATTCTCTTGGTCGTTTGTGCCTTGGCACATACAACGTATATCTTCAACCAACAAGAGAGCATGGCTTAGCGTCCCAGACAAAATAGAAAACTGCTGTGAAAAAAGTTATGCGAAAAGAGCCACCTGCTCAGCAAATGAGTACCCACGTTACTGAGTGCTAGGCTTCGTTACTTTCCCTACTCAATAAACAAAACTAGTGGGCACTTAGCAGTGCGGGTAATGAAACCAGAACCCTTGAAAAAGCTGGCCTTTGGTTTCCACTCATATACATTGCTCCTCTTCCCTACCATGCTTATAAGCATTCTTGCTAACGAGTAGCAAAAATTAAGCATCTATCCTCACCTTAAATCTGACTCACTGCCTCTATCAACCAACAAACTTTCATCTCTGCTAGACCAGCAATTCTTTAAGGGGTAGCATTTAGGCCCTAAACATATATGGCTTCTCCTTTCCTTGATGAAGAGGCATGTGGCCTCTGAGGTTGTATTTTCAGAAGAAAGATGCATTGCAGTGCACACAGGAGTATGGACGCTCTCCTGTGTGAGTACCATACATGCATGAGAAGACCATTTTTTCCGCGAAAAGGATGCACTACAGTGAACACAGGACTGCTCTCATGCGCGAGTGCGCATGTGCTGAACGAGGTAGCGCTCCATCCGCAACAATGCATTTCAGTGGACACATGTAAACGGATGCTATTTTGAGTGAGTATGCATATGTCTTACGAGGTTGAATTTCTGGGCAAAGGACACACCACACTGAAGACAGGAAAAAGGACGCTCACCAGTGTGAGTGCGCACATGGTCAATAAGGTGGGCTTTCAGCCTAAATGATGCATTGCACTGCAAGCAAGAAAAGGGACGCTCACCTATGTGCACACGAATGTGTCTCATAAGGTGGCTTTTCCGCAAAAACGATGCATCGCAATGGGCACAGAAAAATGGACGCTTTCTCGTGTGAATGCACATGTGGTCGTTAAGAGAATCGTTACGCGAAAAGTGTGCATTGCAGTGAAGACAAGAAAATGGACGCTCTCCTGTTTGGGTGCGCATGTGGTGATTCAGAGTGCCTTTCCGAGAAAAGGATGCATTGCAATGCACACAAGAAAAGGGCCGCTCTCCCGAATGAATGCGCAAATGTTCTTTGAGTTTGTCTTTGCGCAAAAAGTATACATTGCAGTGGACACAAGAGAAAGGACGCTCCCCTCAGTGGGTGCGCATGTGGTCCTTGAGGTTACCTTTCCGAGAAAAGGATGCATTGCAATGCACACAAGAAAAGGGCCGCTCTCCTGTGTGAATGCGCATGTGGTCATTGAGAGAATTTTTACATGAAAAGTGTGCATTGCAGTGGACACAAAAAAAGGGACGCTCTCCTGAGTGGGTGCGCATGTGGCTGTTGAGGTTGCTTTTCCGAGAAAAAAATGCATTGCAATGCACACAAGAAAAAGGACGCTCACCTGTGTGCACACGAATGTGTCCAATAAGGTGGCTTTTCTGCAAAAACGATGCATTGCAATGGGCACAGGAAAATGGACGCTTTCCCGTGTGAATGCGCATGTGGTTATTAAGAGAATCCTTACGCGAAAAGTGTGCATTGCAGTGGACACAAGAAAAGGGACGCTCTCCTGTGTGGGTGCGCATGTGGTGATTGAGAGTGCCTTTCCGAGAAAAGGATGCATTGCAATGCACACAAGAAAAGGGCCGCTCTCCCGTGTGAATGCGCAAATGTTCTTTAAGTTTGTCTTTGCGCAAAAAGTATACATTACAGTGGACACAAGAGAAAGAACGCTCCCTTGAGTGGGTGCGCATGTGGTCTTTGAGGTTGTCTTTCCGAGAAAAGGATGCATTGCAATGCACACAAGAAAAGGGCCGCACTCCTGTGTGAATGCACATGTGGACATTGAGAGAATCTTTACGTGAAAAGTGTGCGTTGCAGTGGACACAAGAAAAGGGACGCTCTCCTGAGTGGGTGCGCATGTGGCTGTTGAGGTAGCTTTTCCGAGAAAAGGATGCATTGCAATGCACACAAGAAAAGGGGCGCTCCCCAGTGTGATTGCGCATGTGGTCTTTGAGTTTGTCTTTCCGTGAAAATGACGCATTGCACTGAGCACAGGAGAAGGGGCGCTCCCCAGTGTGATTGCGCATGTGGTCTTTGAGTTTGTCTTTCCGTGAAAATGACGCATTGCACTGAGCACAAGAGAAGGGACGCTCCCCTGCGTGAGTGCACATGTGGTCATTGAGGGAGTCTTTTTGAGAAAAGGATGCATGGCAGTGGAGACAAGAAAAAGGATGTTCTCCTGTGTGAGTGCGCATATGCTCCAGGGACGTGACAGAAGAAGACTGCTCCAGGGACGTGACAGACAGGAAACCTGTAAAGCCATGAAGAAAACACAAGCGTAATGCAAATTACGTACCATACACAACGTAGAATGGATTGCAGCAGCAGACAATACACACTGGTTGCTCCACATGTAAGTGAATGAATGATCACCTGGTCTTACCCAAACCAAAGCTAGTCTAATGAAACAGTGATGACCCAATCTATTTCATGAAAACTATCTTTTCATGAAATAAAAAGTAAAATGTTGCATTATGTGCTAACATCAAAAGCATGCAATTTTTTGGTTACAATTCGGAGCGATGGAAGCAACTGCGAGGGCACACTGACCATTGTTAAAAGGACCCTGAAACACTTTTTCATGTAATCATGGATTCACTAAGAGAGCTTATTGCCTCACGAACTCAACGCTGCAAAAATTTCAAGAACCCATATAGTACGAGCGGAGTTACAAACAATTGTCGCATGCAATCACGTTCTTTCTTCTCTCGTCTTGGCGAAAACGCAAGAGGCTATACAGGGACGATGCAAGGGGCAAATAAAATACGTCACGCGCCCCTAGTCACCTTGAGCCCTTTTTATTTATTTATTTTATCGACTACGCGCTTTTTTTTCGTGTAATCGCACGTGCACGTGTGGACAAGTCACGGCCTCTCATGGCAATCCTTGTAAAGTGGAAGTGCGCCTTGTTCAAATCAGCCAATGGCTGATATATGACATTCTACAGGTGATTTTCGAGCGTCTTCTGTCATTTCTCGAGAGAAGAGACAGCAATTTTTAGATGACTGATAAATTATTGTGAACTCCAGGCCGCGTGCTCCGCTATAATATTTAGCTCGCGTGTTCTCGAGAGCCTCCAAGACGGATCGGCAGCGTTTTCTGACCACGCTCGAAAAGCGATGCAGGGCCCTTTTAAATGAACACAAGCAACAGAGTGCCCTCAAACATACTGTTATTTTATTTTTATTTTTTATTTGTTACATACTACAGACCTTTAGGTCCAAGCAGGTGGGCAGTTACACGGGGACATAGTTGAAACAATAAGTGGCATTAAGATTGTTTGGGGTGAGTGTTTCATACACTCATAGTGAACACAAGCAACGACATAGCACATTATTTCATAATATCGCATGTACCGGACAAAAAAAGAAAAAAAAAGACACCACAATTCGTACTTCATATGTTGTGCGATTGAAGTAAAAATAAATACATACTAAATGCAAAACAATAAACACAATAATTTTCACCGGTCAAGCCAAGAAAGTAATGAATACACAGGTATACAATAAGTTCAGCGCATACATGATGAAAAAAAAAACAAAAAGAAAAATGCTGTAATAAAAGATCGGAAACCTGAATTTTCAGGACAATGCTATTTAAGGCGAAGGAGAAATAGACTCTATGAGGATGCCCGAGTTGTTTCGTTCCAATCTGAGACTGTGCGTGGAAAATGTGAGTACTTATAAGCGTCTGTCCTGCAGAAATAGGGTGTTAGAGATTTGGCGTGATGATGCCTTATGGGTCTGGTTGATAATGATCTCAGGTACGGCGATGGGTCAATCGCAAGTTTGGGATTCAGAAGAAAAGCAAGAAGGTCATTTTTTATCTGTTTTTGACGTGTGCTAGGAAGGGAAATGCCATTGGCTTTCATTATTTCAGAAAGAGAGTCGAATCATGAGAACTTGTTAAAAATGAACCGGACAGCTTTCCTTTGTATTCTTTCCAGGCACTTGATGTTAGTTTGAGTGTATGAGTCCCATAATACACTCGCTTATTCTAATTTAGGTCTTATTAAAGAATAATAGGCCTGTAATTTAACATTGCTAGGGGCATTATGAAGCTTATGTTTTACAATGCAAAGCTTTCTGAATGCAGAGGAGGAAATAATATTTATATGTTTATTCCACGATAAGGTAGTTGTTATTGTAACACCCAAGTATTTATAGCTATCGACTTGCCTAAGTGGCGAAGAACCAAGCTGATAAGTAAAAGACAGGGGTGCTTTTTTACGCGTTATAGGGAGCAGTACGATTTTATCGGCATTCAAAACCATTCCCCATTTTTCGCACCACTGCAATACGTTATTTAAATTGCTATTTAACTCAACTTGATCATCAAGATGGAAAATTTCTTGGAATATTACACATTCATCTCCGAAAAATTGAATTTGAACACCTGGGCTTACTATGCTAACAATATCATTAATATAAACCAAGAAAAGCAGGGGGCCTAGGACACTGCCTTGTGGCACCCATGAAGTGACTGCCAAATTTTCAGAACGTTTACCTTTAATGTCAATATATTGCTTCCTGTTAGTCAGGTAAGCAGAAATTCATCTGATGAAGTGTTGAGGGACGCCAAGAATTCTAAGCTTTATGATTAGTTTAATGTGCGAAACTTTGTCGAAAGCTTTGCTAAAATCAAGAAATATTACATCTATTTGGCCATTAGAATCAAGAGACGAAGTGAACGAGTGAACTACTGTTATTAGTTGGGTTATCGTTGAATACCCTTTTCGAAAGCCATGCTGACGTTCTGTTTGTGCAGCACTATTTTTTAGAAATTCACGAACACAGTTGGCTATAATATGTTCCACAAGTTTGCAGCATTGGGATGTCAGTGGAATAGGATGATAATTTTGTATAAGTGTCCAGTCACCTTTCTTGAACAAACGAACAATCCGGGCTGTCTTCCAGTAATAGGCAGTAGTGCAGTAATGACTAAGACACGAAACAAAATTACAAGAAAGTTTGCAAGAAGCTTAGCATATCGCTCGAGAAATATGTTAGGGATTTCATCAGGACCAGAAGAACTCTTAGTTTTCAAGTTAAGAAGCATAATAAATACCCCAGCATACGATACGAAACTCTTATCTAACAGTTTGGAGAATGTGCCATAACACGCACATACAGTTGCGCTAGAGAATACACTTTGAAAATAGTTGTTGAAGTGTTGAGCAATCTCACACTTATCTGTCACCGGCTTCCCGTCAACTGATAATTGAGTAACTGGTTTCTTGCTATTTTTTTGTTGTGTCATAACTTATCAGGCTCATTTTTTATGAATTTAGGAAGCGATATTTTGAAATAAAAATCTTTTGCTGTGCGAAGTGCACGAGTGAGTTCATCTTGCATCTGCCTTATTTTGTCATTCTGCACGTTTCTTTTTATATCTCTTTATCCTGCGTTTTAGTTGAATAATTTTCCGATTCATCGAAGGCGTTTCCTTTTTAACCTTCTTTAGTTTATTAGGGACGAAATTATCCAGGCTATAGTGATACATATCTTTGAACTTGTTCCAAAGTAATTAAGCATTGTTGCCCTCGAAATCAATCAAATAGTTTTGCAAGTAATTGATAATGCTTGGGTCATTGGCATGAGAAAAGTCCTTAAAAGAACGTGCACAGACGTGCTTATACTTTTTAAGTGGCTGAAGCGGTAATGATATGCTTACAAGATGGTGATCATAGAGCCCTGGCTCCACTTCTACAGTGCAATCAGAAAAATCACGACTCATGAACGCCAGGTCTAACACAGAGCTAAGCGAATTCTGTACACGAGTTGGTTCATGGACTACCTGCATTAAATTATACCTTAACATATTATCGAACATAATGCTAACGTGTTTATTACATGAGCTACTGCCAGCAACGCCTTGCCAATCTACTCCCGGCAGGTTGAAATCACCGAGAAGAACAATTTTCTTATTTTCGAGCATTGACATTTCATTATTCAGTATCTCTAATACATCCGTTGTGGCATCAGGAGGTCTATAAAGTGTGTACAACATGAAACTCTGGCCCCTGCTAGAGATTTTAACACGCACGCTTTTGATACCTACTACGTCATCTAATAAAACCGCTTGAACACTATCTTTAACTAAAATAGCCACGCCTCTGCCCCTAGCCTGCCGATCTTTACGAAGTACTGTGTAAGAAGGGGGGAATATGTCATTGTCCCATATCTCTTCATTCAGCCACGTTTCTGTTAAGACAGCTACATGAGGATCATACAGTAGCAACAAAGTTTCTAAGGATTCAGTTTTGTTTTTCACACTGCGGGCATTTGCATTCAATATTCAAACTTGTTTAGGGCTTTTAAAGGCATCATGTCAGTCGCAAGTTAATGTCGATGTATTATTGCGCTGACCTTTTACAAGCGTGTAATGTGCGGTTTTTGTTGCTTTAATACGTTTATTCAGCGTTTCATCCCAATAAAAGTCTGTCGTGAATAAGCGAGACCTTCTTCCTGAGTTTCTTTTCGCTTTTAGCACTTTCCCAGAGCAGTTTTCGTTTTCTTAATGTTAATGCGGAGTAGTCATTCTGGACGAATATTAGGCTGCCTTTTAGCTTTTTTTACATTAGCGAAGTATTCTTTTTTTTTTTTTTCGTTGAGATCTTGGAAGTATATGATCACTGGGCGCTTGCCTTTGTGATGTCCAAGTCGATGAATGCGACCAATGAATCTACATTTCACGCCAAGTTTAACTTCGAACACGTCTTTCACAACCTTATCCTTAAGCGACGTTTCTGTTTCATCGGATGATTCGGGTATTCCATGAAATATCAAATTAGATCATCTGCTTCGGTCCTCCAGATCTGTAAGTTTTTTGGCCTGAAAGTTTATGACATGCTCCACTGACTGTAGCACTGCCTGTACTTTATCGGCTTGTCCTGAAGGAAGGAAGGGTTCAGAACTACTTTCGAATACTTTATCGGTAAGTCTTTCTATCGTCTTTTTTATGTCTGCTATTTCTGTCTTTAATTCATTTAAACCACATTGCAAGTCCTTCTGGCCCTGAAGCCGCTCTTGAACAATTTCTTTTTGTGTAAGTACAGGATTCACTTCCACGTCACCGCACAACAGCAACTTCAGCATAAACACACATTTATAAGCAATGCTATAGCACCGTTTGGGGCACGGCAGGACCACTAGGCCAGGACAGTCACTTCGAAACGTACAGTAATGAGAATTAACCTGCAGAACGAAAAACAGTTTCCTGCTTAGTGTAATGGCATTGCCGGGTCCACCGTGCCCAATGAAGTGGTAGTCGTGAGGCATCTGTTTTATATCCTCTGCTGTTGATGACGTCAGGCCTCGTTGGTCAATAGGTGTTGCCAGAAGTTTTGCGCTATCATGCGATGGCGCTAGTTGATTTGTTGACGAGACAGAATTGAAAAGCTGGTATGCATCGTTGGCTTGGCACACCTGACAAGTTGTTGGTAAACCGGCGGCGATTCCCAGCAAACCCTGCAGTAAGAAAAACAGTTTCCTGCTTAGCGTCATGGCATTTCCGGCACCGCCGTGCCCAATGAAGTGGTAGTCAAGAGGCATCTGTTTTATATCCTCGGCTGTTGATGACGTCCCGCCTCGTTGGTTGATAGGTGTCGCCAGAAGTTCCAGACTATCATGCGATGGCGCTAGTTGATTTGATGACGAGATCGAAATTGAAAAGCTGGTATACACTGTTGGCTTGGCACACCTCGTGGCACACCTGACAAGTCGTTGGTAAACCGGGGGCAATTCCCAGCAAACCCTACAGTACGAAAAACAGTTTCCTGTTTAGCGTCATGGCATTGCTGGGTCCGCCGTGCCCAATGACACCTCCATCTCCTCAACTTCTCAATCAGGCTGCAACGTTGGGAAGTCTTTCATCAATTACATTATCTATTGTTGTCACTGAGAGCCTATTTCTTCAGTAATCAATTTGACAAAATTAATGCTTTTAGACCAACTCTATTCATACACAAGGCAGTCGAAACAGTGGTATTTCATTTGGCAAGAACTATATATGTAATTTACGCCCTTGTAGTGGTACTTTGATGCAGCATGTGGGATATGAATGTCCAGCCAATAAAGTCAATGTGTTTAGTACTTTTGTACTCACTTGAGCACACCATATGTCGGAACACTGCAGTAAAATCTTGAAGCTATGAATCTTGTGCGGTCACAAAAAAATTCGTGTCAGAAGAAATTCAGATCGCCAAAAACATGTAGAACTACAGGTTTCCCCACTCACTTTATTCCTACAGCTTTTCCCGCTCACTTCAATCCAAGTGCCAGCTTAAGTAACCTGCACACCATTAAAATATTCTGAGCACCAACCTATTTAATCTATGAGCCAAACATTTAATCCAAGCGCCAACATACTTAATCCAAGTGCTAACTCAATCAGGCCGCGTGCACAAAAAATTTAATCCAAGTACCACTGTGTTTAATCTAATTGCCAACAGCTTTTATTCAGGCGTCAGTCATTTTATTGTCACCTTATTGCGCACTGCTTAAAAGACGAATAAAGGACTAGATGGACACAAGCATCAAGTTTTAACGGAGTTTATTGGACAGACACATGATGTTTTTATGCAATCGCATTTCATGGTTAAAAAAGATTTGAAAAAATGAATCACAAAAAATTTCACACACAGCACAATAGAAATGACTAGTCATGCCGAGGTCACACACACCTATCACACATCTTGCATTGCGGGTGAAGATACATCATTTCTTTCTGCGTCAGTGCCGAAAAGCCATACTGATGCAGTCATCTTCTAGGCGGATAATGTCGGATGCATCAATTATTTCTCGCGTCATCTGACTAATGTGCCTAACTATCACCTTAGTTTTGAAGAAATCCTACACTTTTGCACTACAGCATTATAATAATAATAATTTCTGAGTAGTAGGCTAGCATTCGCTATGCTATCCTTCAACATCATTCTGAGAAGCGTGGTATCCACTAAACACTTGCAAAGAATTCAGTGCCAATTGTTCATGCAGGGACTGACGACAATGAGGAATTCTGCCTGAAATGAGTATGCGCTACAGTTAAAAGGTGATCAAGAACAAGCTCTTGTAGTGAGCAGGAGCATTGGGCGATCCACTCATTACGCCCTTCGCATTGTGCGACAGCTGGTTGTTTTTTTGTTGTTCTAAAACTCTTTATAAGTCATATTAACACGACACCATTCCCGACATAAAACCTGAATAAGGCAAGTTTGCCAACAAGTCCTAAGCGCCGACGTGGCTCAATAGTAGAATACTGGGCTGGCACGCAGCGGACTCAAGTTAGAGCCCCACTTTGTCATTGGTATTAGGTTTTTCTGATAATTTCGCGCAAAGTGGTTACCGAAAAGGTGGCGAAAGACAACTACGGCGCTGCGCGAGACCCAAGTTGTGATCTCATAAGAGCTTTCACAGTAAAATTATTTTAGAGCTTTCTGTAGATGACGCCAATTGTGTCTCTACAACCCGATAGAAAGCACATAAATGGTGGTTATTTCCCGATTTTCGAACAGTTTTTGAAGTTCTCCAGGTTCCCTTTGATGTTGCTGTTCATTGCTGCCAACTCTTTGCAATATCCAACATATTCGATAACCTTCCCTCCTTCAAACACGAATGTTTGCCATGAGCATGCACAGCTGAAGGCTTCTCAATTCGTTTCTCATGCACCATTGCTGCTGAAACGAAGAGCCCTGTGGACTAGAAATCTCTCAGCGGCATTTGCAGCCCCTGAAACACTCAAGCACACCTAGAGCACATCACCTGAGACTGCCGCTTGACTCCGACTACAATGGGCCATTGCCTCAATCGCTTCAATCATGACCGTCAACTTTCCAGGACTGGTTACTGCTTAGCACACCATTGCCATGGCCACTGCTGATCTGATTGATTTGTAGGGTTTAACGCCCCCAAACTACCATATGAGTATGAGAGACGCTGTAGTGGAGGGCTCCGGAAATTTCTACCACCTGCGGTTCTTTAACGTGGACCTAAATCTGAGTATATGGGCTTACAACATTTCCGCCTCCATTGGCAATGCAGCCGCCACAGCCAAGATTTGATCCAGCGACCTAAGGGTCAGCAGCCGAGTACCTTAGCCACTAGACCATCAAGGCAGGGCAGCCACTACTGATCTACAAAAATCACTGCAGAAATACCCGAACGACCACCACGGCTTCAGCCACTAGCATGAGGCTTCATATTGGGTGCGATGACCAGAGAAAAAATTGATAAAAGGTTATCCTGCCTCCCAATTTTACTGTGCACCCTCCCCCCCTCTTTTTTCTCTCCCATCCCTCTCTTGATCTTTTACAGCAGTTCTTTGAGAGCAAAGACATGACTAAAGACAGGCCAACAACTTCCCCTTGTGCAAACATTTTGCAGAGTGATGCCAAATCCGATACTAAAAAAGTGAGCTGCTAGGCTAATAAGGGCACTTGCTTGGGTGAGTTGGTAGCAATTCATTGTTGCAGTGCTTAAAAGACGAATATTTCAGATGAAGGACTAGACAGACACAAGTGCAATGCGCTTGTGTTCGTCTAATCCTTCTTCTGAGGCGTTCGTCTTTTAAGCAGTGCTCAATAACGAAACAATGCTAAGTTAACTTGGTATACCATTTCAATCTGTACCTGTAGCATTCACTGCTTCACCCATACAGTGAAACTGACTCTTTTTCATTTATGAAACGGCAAATGCAGAGACATACCTGGAGAAGCACCTTGTGGCTCTGTTTGTGTAGCACTAGTTGACAAAAGCTTCTTTTCATCTGCTTCTGATGCTTCTTCACAATGGGTCGGTAGCCGCACTTGAACGGATTTATCGATGATATGGCCAAGCTCACATGCTGCTTCTGGTGATGTTGCTACGGGTTTTCCCGACTCAAGAGCCAGATTCCATGCTTCATGATGTACAGGCTCTGTTTCAACGTCGTTCTGAAATAAATTGACCAGTGTTGTTACGAGTGAACAAGCCATCGATTATTGCCAAGTAAAGTAACGAAAGCCATAGCCTCCACTATCTGTTTCCAAACAATGACTTGGTCCTAATGTGTGCCCGATGCTCGTGTTTACAGATAGCAACTGTCCAGGAAGCTGCGACAGTGCATAAAAATATAAATTATGAATACATAAACAACCAAACAGGAAGTTGAGATAATTACTAAAATAAACATTTTTCACTAATGTTTAAATAATTTAGTGAAACCACTTATACCATTGTAGAATTGCATGTTTAACATGTTTCAAAAGCTTTGTCTTTTGTAATTGCCGTCAATTCTGCACAGTCAAGCTAACACCAAAGGCGTCTGAGCCAAAAACCAAAGGCGTCTGTGCATCAAAGCAAATAAGGTACGAAACAAGCCTAATGCTTTTGAACATCAACACGTGTGTAGCAACCCAGAAAAAAAAAAAACACACCTTCCTACTTGCCAAAAACATATGCAACAGTACCTGCAGCCCCTGTCAGGGACTGTTGCGTACGTTTTCGGCAAGTAGGAAGGTGTTTTTTTTTTCTGGTTTGTTACACACGTGTTGATGTTCAATATCATTAGGCTTGTTTCGTACCTTATTTGCTTTGATGCACAGATGCCTTTGGTTTTCCACGTGACCGGGTTGAATGCTTGATATATGTGCTTGTATCTTCCAATAAAGTTTAGTTGCGAGTTCAGCGTGGTGTCGTCTCTTTCTCTGTCCTTGTCTATATTTGTGTGCTGTTTTTTTTTTTTCCCAAGTATGAACCACCAACTACCCCAACTTTCACTATTATTGCTCTATTCTTTCTTGCTCCTTTTCCTGATGTCAAGCCTTTTCTAGTGTTTCAAGCTGTTGCGTTCATTTCTTTACAGATGCACATTTCTGTCGCTGGTTTTATGTCAAAAACTTGCAACGTCTGGTTGCTCTGCTCGATCAGGCCCAGCGAGTCGCAAAGGCCAGAGGGGCTCTGGACTAGGGGAACCACCCACCTTCTTCTTAATTCCCTCTAGTACAATAAAGTCTCTACTACTGCTACCACTACAGGTTAAAATATTGCAAAATGAAGAAAACGACAAAAATACGCATCCTGCTCAAATGGTTCCTAGAAACCATGCATTAGACGCCAAGTGCATACACCAAGCGAGATAAGAAGACACATGCCATGACGAAAAGCCTAGAAAATGGTTGGGATTTGTATTCAAAGCTAAAAGATGACAGCCCAATGGTGCCCTGTGTGCACTGCCTTCTCAATTGCTAGCCTGGCTTCGTTTCTTGGCGAATGCCTCAACTATTCCACAATGAAATAAGCGTCTCTGCACTTCACAATGGTAATTTGAAACTAACTTGGAATGCCTCCTGCAAGTACAGCTGCACAGTGTCCTCTGCCTTAGAATCACTCCTTTTGTGAATCATTCAGTGGCCCCTACTCATTTATAAGGCAACCAAAGAGCTTACACAGCTGCCCACTTTGTTAACGGTGATGATTATATATGTCTGAGCACTTTGTAATGGGTGAGCCTTTAATACACACACTTGTTGCAAACTTCGTAGGTTTTAATGCCTGGCAAGATTCTACGCTTCTACTACCCAATATAACATGCATTAAAAAAATTCCTCCTCCTATAAGACATTCATAGTTTCTTTTTTTTTTTACTGTGCAGTTTCCTGCAAATGCGTGGCTCTGTGGTGGAACACCTGTTTGTCACACAGCAGGTCTGGGTTCTGTTTATTTATTTACTTTATTTTATATTTTATTTATTATTTTGTTTAGACCTTTATTTACTTTATTTGCATCTTCATTAACTTTTCGGTCACGGTCAATGCTGATTTTTCGTTCACAACCCATAATGTCCTCAAAAAATTTTTGCTAAATGATCTTTCGAATAGTTTTGAGTTATAAGACCATGCATGTTTTCTGAAGCAAACTTGCATAGAGCATACGATAAATTAAGAAGATACTTCTTGTACGTCAATCAAAATTTTGTGACACCTCTGCACTGTTTGCTACATAGCAAAGTGAAATGGCTCATGAGCTTTTTATTGTGATAGAAATCGAATGAACAGTTCCGATGGGTTTTTGCTATCACTGTCATGTTCCATACAAGAGTGACATGGGATGCAGGAATAGATCCAGGATTGGGCAAGATGTAAAGGAGTGCTTGAGCCGGGTAGACTCCTATGCTTTCTCCACAACTGCACCCTTCCTTCTTCGTATAAATAAAACCATTTTCCTCCTCCAAACCGGTAACATTGCACAGCTAAGAGTATGTTCTACGTGAGGGTAAGGCGTGGGAGCGGAGGCGACCAACACAGCTGAAGCAGAGATGAAATGAGCCGGCCGATATTCATGGCACGGAGGCCGCATGCATTCAGATCCTCGTGCCTACAAGGCTGGCCATCGATTGATTGACAGGCCAAGAAGAAATGGCACACCCATTTTGAAGGAGCATGAAGGGACACCGGGGATGAGTGGGTCCCCATAGTCAGCGACAAGCTAAGAATAAAAAGTAAAGTGCACCGCTGTCCATTTGTATTATGCGCATGCAACCGTGGTCACTCTTTACTATGACGTAACAGTTACGATGAATCAGCGACAAATTCAGTATAGCGCCATTTGCGATGAGAGTATTCTCTGACGAGAAGCGATGTGTCGCTGCATCAAGACCGGCAGGCATCCATTCAGTTTTCCTGTGGTTTTTTTCTTCGTCAAGAAGCTATGTCATCTATTCACAGTCAGCACCATTGTTCTGGCTGTCATTCTATGTTGACATTTCTGATTTCATAGTGTTTGAAGTGGACCGAAGTGGCAAATCTTCATCACGTTACGTCGTTTTGGCAGCGTGAAGCAGAGCCACAGCGTCTGTTTTTGCGTCGTTCGGATGCATCAAGCATTGCTCCTAAGATTGACCACCCTCGATGATTGTCCTCGCGGTCAATCGTGTACAGTATGGTGAAGATGAAGTCTGAATGTGCACGTCTGTGTTTTGTAGAATGTGCGCGTCTGTGACCTACCAGCCTTTCTACATGTGCATGTGTGTTACTTGAGTATCGCAACGATATGAGTATCTTGGTGACCTTTTGCGAAATGCACTGCGCTGTGTGCCTATACCATGGAGAAAAATGAGTGACGTACACACGGGCGAGGCTTGAGAAAAAGGCAACCAACAGAACCCGCTGGCATGGCACGGTGCAAAAATAAACAAACCAGGTGGGGGGAATACACAGTGGTGTAGGCATTATAAAATAGATTGTGGTCATCCGGTGTGTGTAATTATTCGACGTGGGTCTATTGGTGCAGTTGCGTCATCTGAACGGAATTAATTTACACCGACTCATAAATATGTTCCAAGTTGAAGTGCCCATTGCATAGACACTTCTCGCGCTCGATGTACAAACACTTTTTATGAAAAACAATGTGCGAGGTTTTTTGAAATGCGAAATGACACGCACTATGTAATATCACTGTATCAAGCGTGATTGACACTGCGATCACGATCTATCTTGATCAGCTGATCGTGATCGTTGCCAAAGTTATGTCACTAAAATATTAAGCAAAATAAAAAAGAAAGATTTTGTTCTTGAAGGCATTGTACTATATTAAACGATATCTTAGTATGAAGTCTTACTTTTGTCTAACATCATTATAATAATTTAGAGCGCCGTGATAGAAAACATGAAGGATCCATTGCACTGCCCTGTGAAAGCAAAGCCTGGCACGCAATTCAGCTGCATTCACCGGAGGGAAAACTGTTTCGCTTGCTCAGACAAACCTTCGCACAGACCACGTATCTTACACCTAGGCACAGACACATTCATAGAAGCTAGTGGCCCCTGTTGCAGCAAAACTCAATCCCACTTTGAAAAAGTTGATTATTGAAGAGCTGACGAGGTCATGCGAACACCATGGAGTGCAAGTAGACGAAGCAAGAAAAGAATTCACCTAAAACCTTTAGTAACCGCACACTTTAGCCGCATACATCGCCTTAGCATTAATTTAACCATAATGTATGCAATGACCCCCACTGTTAAACACAATGTGTAATACACACTCTTATTGCGATGAAACAAGACGTTAAATGGAGCATTGGCGTTTAACTCGAACACCAAGACAAGCACGGCGATGCGTGACGCACATTCAGTATTTATGAAAGCAGATGACTGAAAATTCGCGAAGTCTATCTCAAATCACTTCTCCATTATTTGCTTGCTTTCAGTCATAGTTGCCATAGTTAGAGCAGCTAGAGAACAAACCTGGCAGCGAAAGTTTTGTAAAACAAAAGATAACAAAGGACCTTATGAAAAGGGATTAATGGCCCTGTTTAATTTTGTGAAACCGGAAAAGAATGATTTCTTTATTTTAGGCATTACTTCACATGTGACATTGCTTCTTTTAGTACCACCTTAGGTACCGCGCAGAAGTGTCGCCTTCGAGAGATATACATTGCTTTTTCATGGACTCCGAGATGAGCACGGTGGAGGTTGCAATTTCAACAAGAGATATAATGCAAAGCTGATGCTGAACTACGTGCCTTCTCAAGCTTCTTATCGAGGTTTGAATTCTTAATTTGAATATAGACTAATTATTGGGAGGATAATGGTTGTATGCATGAAAATTGTTGCCATTGATAGAGAACTACTCAGGGTGTCTACCATTTTGCTTTTTCATAATTCCCTGACTTTTTCAGGTCTTCCACGATGATCTAAAGCAAATTCTCCCCCCCCCCCCCCCCAACGTTACATCTGCTTCCTCGAGACCTTCGAGTGGTAAAAAATCAGGCGCTTTTATAAAATAAGTAAATAAATATATCAGAAGTGCTCAGAATGTTCCGAGCATGTGCAGTAAATGTGAAAAAATATGTACATCTGGCCCAAATGCAACCTCCAAATCAGACAGTAAGCAAGTTGGCTGTTTATTGTTTGGAAGAAAACCAAGAAGCAAACAAATGAGTTATATTTTGTCGTAGCTAAAAGTTCGAAAGATTCAATGACTGTCCTACAATTCAGCCAAAGCTGCTACAAAACGCAAAAGTCGCGCTGTCTCGTGGCATCTGTGTAAAAGTAGGATGCCGGAGCCCGACCGGTTCTGCCACTGGAATATATTCTAGTTCACTATAATGGCTACAGCCCAGGCCGCTTTGGATAATGTTGACCCGTATTTATTGATTTCACTGCTTAGAATGTGGATTGGATCTGATGCGACCTGGATTACTTTATTTACTAGTGATTTGGATCCCCACCTAAATTACACACTTCTAGTATATACCTTTCAGCGAAAAAAGAAGACAAAATGAAAAAAAAAAAATGCTGTTGCTCGCGTATTCTGCGCACATTGCAACGAACAAAGACTAACAACAACATCGCAAGAACGGAGCTCTACTACACAATTTTCTTTCTTTCTATCTTTCATTCTTGTTTGTTTTTTTACGTAGAGCACATGCATGTTGATGTTTCATTTCTCTGGGCTCTTTTGCTTAGAGTTTGGCAAAGTCCTAAAATGCCTGCAATAAAAGCTAGGGGTAGCGTTTAAAGCGATGTTGTTTGAACATGTGATGGCAAGAAGGAATTGATCAGGGTGCAACAGCTCTCCCCATTCCATAGATTTATCACAGATGCCGGCGGGTTACCTTCATTTGTGTACTCTTCTATGGACATAACACTAAAAAGTAATCACAGATTTAATGATACTATCTCAAGAAACTAAAATGAGAAATTTAGATGAAGTTACCAAACTCTACCATTGAAACGCGAGCTACCAGCAATAATTGTGTAGTTGAGGACATTTGCCGTTGCATCACCAATAATATTAGTGATAGTGATGATAATAATAAAAGGCATGACATAGCCCGGCAAGCCTCTGCTAATGGCAGTCCTAGCTGAACCAGGAGACCTTTAAGCGGACACGAATTATGGTCAAGACAAGCATGCACAAATTTAACGACGTGAGTAATGTTGTAGTTGGAAAGTCAGATAAGCTGCGTCATATGTAGAAGCAATAGACATCAAAATAGTGTATGTACAAACATTGAAATTAGGGAACCGTTTAGACAAAGTGAAGGACAAGTTGCCAAGCAAAAATTGCCACCGTCTTTATTACTTCAGGCTGCCCCAGTTGTGACAATTAGTACATCGCAGTGACACTACTGAGGTCAAGGAAAGAGTTAAACAAAACCCGAATATTACGTCAGGCAACTACGCGTGACCCCATATGCCTTGTGAAACATGTGGAATCTACAGGCCACCAAACTGACTGGTCAAGTGCACGTGTTCTGGTCAAAGGAAACTTGCACATTGCGTGCGCCTGGTATACCAGCACATGCAGACAACTGCACATATGCTGAAAAGGAGTGATGGCATGCTTTCGACAATGTATTTCCTGTGCTTAAGCGGAAAAAAACGTTTCATGGAGGCTCGCGAGCTAGCAGTCGCTCAGGCTGCACGTCTGAACTACAAAACTGCCAAAAAATTTTCAAACCCTGACTGCAAAAGCACTGTTATATAAGTCACACCGAAGTGAAACATTGAGAATTCAGCTGTGCAAGTGTGTGCATTTCAACACCCCCTTTTCTCGCACGCAGGTTCACTTGCCAAGCTCCGTGACGAGTGTGGTCGTACATGTGTGTGTATCTAAAACGCCTCTTCTTCTGAAACACTGGTTCACCTGCCAAGCTTCTCAATGAATGCAGCCCTGACTGTGCTCCTTCGCTTCACCAGGGCTATGAAGAAAAGCCTGCCAACAACGGCAGGTACAATCACCGGAGCCAGCAACAAGTTTCTGCAGGTGAAAATTGTCCAGTATTTTATATCCAATTACAGCTCACTGTAAAAAAAAACAGTGTAGAAGATTTACTTTCTTTTTAATGCAGTTGCAACTGTGTACATCCCAGCTGGGATAACTGTGGACGAGGAGCCAGCAGTGCCCAACTTCGAACTTTGCCACAGTAATCTTTTTTTTTTCTATTTCTGCCACTGGCCACGCTATGATTTTGTGTAAGTGTGGCGGTGACCAGCTGTTGGCGACATCTATGCACAAGTCGCAGTCTCGCTACGCGCGCTGTACTCCAAGTAAAACAACACAGCCGCCACATGAGAACACACCTCGCTGTTGCCAGCCATACATAAGGAGTGGGCTGCGACTACTTCGCCGTCGCTTTTGGACAAAATCCATGCCCTGACAGGAGGAGCTGACAAGCTCTGTGAGTGGTTTACCAGTGTACAAAATAAAACAGCGAGAAAATAAATTAACGCCCTCCGCAACTGGCTGCGTACAACACAGCGGTAAAAAAAAATCAGCTACTCATGCCGCATCGTCAATAAAACTAACAATTCAGCAAGTTGGTTACTTTAACAAGAAGGTAAAAACGCGACAAAACCTGGCAATTCGAGAACGAGCGCTTACTTGTGTGATTACGATGACAGTGTCTGTATAGACTTCTGTCAGCAGTGGCTCCTGCACCCAGCCACTGGTCACGTAATTGTAGCCCTCCATAGAGTTGTACGCCTTCAGCAGCTTTCGAGAGACAAACTTGTTCTCAAAACAAACAAAAAAAATACATAATCTCGCATTTGTCCAGCAGTGGCCAAAGGTCGATGTTCGCAACATATCGCACGCCAAGGTCGAAGGAGTCCACGCCACACAGTTCAATTTTTTTCTCAAAACGCTGCCTGTCAGAGCTGCACAAGCTACTCTTGTACGAAGCGCCGCACTGTGCCGCTACCCCACTCACGTAATTAATGCATAAAGAGCCGAAAACATAAAAGAATCAGCCACAATGTCTACAAAGAGTTGATGACTGAACCCCTGCTGCCTCCAGAGCCACCGATCTAAGGACGCCAAAATGGCAGAGAGCAGTATGTGACGTCCTTGGCGA
>WOVY01001733.1:0-53640 GCA_013436015.1 Rhipicephalus annulatus | reverse complement strand
CCCCCACCAAATCCACCGTGACTGTTCCGCCCAACCGACGTTTTTCTGCCAGCCCACATTATCGCGACCCGGCGGTATGGCGCACCCCGACGACCGCCGATATGCTTCAATTGCGGTCGTATAGGCCACATTTCGCGTCATGCCGTGCTTGGTCCAGCTCTGCTCCGTGGCCTCACCCTCCCCCCATCGCCCACCTGCCTGGAATTCACGCTCTCACCGAAAACAGAGCCGCTAACGCCTGAGAATTCCTCGCGCCCCCGATCCAGCGCTCCCCTTCGCGCAACGCCGTTTCTCCCGCTCGCCCCCATCTCGCCGATCGCCGTCCCCAGCTCGTTCCGGCGTTCACCTCCGGAAAACTGACGGGAGCAGCTCTTGAGGTGATGCTGCAATACCGACCCGATGCCAAAATCCTCTACTGACCTTGCCCGCACATCAGAACCTATCAATGTTGACGTCGACGGTGTACCTACTACAGCCCTCATTGACACTGGCGCACACGTGTCCATCATGACGCTGACCTTAGAGCACGGCTGAAGAAAGTCCTTACTCCTGGCCCAACTCCTGTGGTCCGAACGGCGATGGTGGAAAAGTCGCCGTAATGGTGTGTGCTCAGCTCGCGTCAGCGTCGCCGGACACCACACATCAGTTCTGTTTTATGTTTTAGAACACTGCCCTATGACATAATTTTGGGCCAAGACTTTTTGTCTGAGCATTCGGCCCTTGATAGACTGCTCTGCCGGTATAGTGCAACTCGCTCTACCTAATGTTGTTGATCCTCCAAGTTGCCCTCCAAGTCGGTTTGTTCTACAGAACACCTGCGTCTCCCTCAACGAACAGTAGCTTACATAGGCGTCTCCCCTGTTCCACCTGTCCCAGACGGTGTTTATATTGTGTCCCCAAATGTTGATCCTGCTTCGCACAACGTTGCGTTTCCTCACACCGTCGTCACTATTACGGCCATGCATCCTGCCTACCCTAGTGAATTTTTCACTATGTACACAAGTCCTCCCTCGTGGTATATCTCTAGCCGAAATCGTGCCGGCGGCAGAGTGCCATATTTGCACTCTAAGTTATGACAGCATCCCGAGTGCCGAAAAAATTCGTCTACCTCCATCGGACCAAAGTGTGTTACCAAGATGATTGCCCCCGACTTGCCGAAAGAACAAGCTAACGACCTGCGTTTCCCTGCTTGCATCTTTTTGGGACATCTTCGACCTTGGCGACCGCCCACTCGGCCAGACTTCCGTTGTTAACACCGGATTGATACAGGCGATACGAGTCATCCCATCGGGGACCCTACCGTGTTCCCATGCAGAGCGGCGCATCATCCAACAGGAGGTCGACAAAATGCTTTCTCGGAATATCATCGAGCCTTCATGCAGTCCCTGGGCGTCCCCTGTTGTACTTGTAAAGAAGAAGGACAACAGCTGGAGATTTTGCGTCGATTATCGCCATTTAAACAAAATAACGAAGAAGGACGTCTACCCTTTACCACGCATAGACGATGCCCTGGATTGCCTTCACGGCGCAAAATATTTTTCCTCCATTGACCTTCGCTCTGGGTACTGGCAGATTGCCGTTGATGACATGGACCGTGAGAAGACGGCGTTTATCACTCCCGACGGCCTTTACGAGTTTAAAGTGATGCCATTCGGTTTATGCAATGCGCCCGCCACATTCGAACGTATGATGGACGCTCTGTTGCACGGCTTCAAGTGGTCATCTGCCTGTGCTACCTGGACGACGTTATCGTTTTTTCGCCTTCTTTTGCAACGCACCTGAAGGCTATCGAAAATCTTATCTGTCTTTCGTAAGGCGGGCCTGCAACTCAATTCGGCAAAGTGCCACTTCGGCCGTCGTGAAATTTCTGTCCTCGGACATCTCGTTGATTCTGTAGGGGTTCGCCCTGATCAAGATAAAATACGCGCAGTAAGAGATTTCCCTGTACCAACCTGTACCAAAGACGTTCGCAGTTTCATTGGCCTCTGTTCTTACTTCCGCCGCTTTGTTAAAACTTCGCCGACGTAGCACGCCCTCTCACTCAACTTCTCAAAAAAGACGCTGGCTTCATCTGGGGCCCTGAGCAAGCAGATGCGTTTCAAAATCTAGTGTGTCTGCTTACGTCTCCGCCTATCCTCGCCCACTTTGATATCTCATCTCCAACAGAAGTTCGTACAGACGCAAGTGGCTATGGCATCGGTGCAGTCCTCGCCCAGAAACAACAAGGACGAGACCGTGTTGTTGCTTATGCAAGCCGCCTTCTTTCGCCTGCTGAAAGAAAATATTCAATAACTGAACGGGAATGTTTGGCACTTGTTTGGGCAGTCGGTAAATTTCGTCCCTATTGTACGGCCGGCCATTCACAGTAATCACAGATCACCACGCCTTGGTGCTGGCTTTCGTCCCTTAAAGACCCTTCAGGCCGTCTTGGCCGCTGGGCGCTGCGCCTTCAAGAATTTGATTACTCAGTCCTGTATAAAACCGGCCGCCTGCATCAAGATGCGGACTGCTTGTCCCGGTATCCTGTCGACCCTCCAGACGGCGACTCCTCTAAAACCACCCTTCCTGTCGACGTTTTCTCTCTATCCGCGTTTCATGACATTGGAATCGAGCAGCGACGAGATACTTTCCTTGGACGGTATTAATCCGAAGGCTCACATCGGTGAGGCCCGACCCTTCCCTTCGAATGTTTGAAATACATGATGGTGTATTGTACCGTTGCAATATGCGTCCTGACGGCCCCGAAAGACTACTCGTCGTTCCCATTCAATTGCGTCACACTGTTCTCGCCCAGCTTCATGATGCACCTACAGCGGGTCACCTCGGCGTGTCACGGACCTACGACAGAGTTCGCCGGCGCTTCTTCTGGCCTGGCATGTACCGCGACGTCTGCCGTTATATTGCAGCCTGCGACCCTTGTCAACGACGAAAAAACCAAATGTCCCTCCGGCCGGACGTCTTCAGCCACTGCACATCCCACGAGACCCATTCTACCGTGTTGGCGTGGACCTGCTTGGCCCTTTTCCTACGTCAGCTGCGGGTAATCGGTGGATTGCAGTAGCAACCGATTATGCTACCCGATACGCGATCACACGGGCCCTTCCAACCAGCTGTGCAACTGACGTGGCCGATTTCCTTTTGGAGGACGTCATCTTACATCATGGCGCCCCTCGACAACTCCTTACCGACCGAGGCAGCTACTTCCTTTCCAAAGTGGTTGATGACCTCCTCCGCTCCTGCGCCACTAAACACAAGCTCTCGACTGCTTACCATCCACAAACAATGGTCTAACGGAGCGCCTCAATCGCACTCTCACCGACATGCTCTCCATGTATGTCTCCACCGATCACCGCGACTGGGACACTACGTTACCGTTTGTAACATTCGCGTACAATTCTTCCAGACACGACACCGCTGGATTCTCTCCTTTTTTTCTGTTGTTCGGCCGTGACCCTGCGCTACCTTTCGACACCCTCCTGCCGGCCGGACTAAATGACAAGTCTCAGTACGCTCGTGATGCAATAATGAAGGCCCAAGCGGCACGCCAAGTTGCTCGACGACGCTTACTGGACTCCCAGGACAATCAGAAGAGCGTATACGACGCCCGCCATCGTGACGTCCACTTCACACCCGGAGATCTCGTTCTGTTATGGTTCCCCTCACGCCGCGTTGGACTTTCGGAGAAGTTACTCCCACGCTATTCAGGTCCCTACCGTATCTTACGCCAAGTAACTGACGTCACATACGAAATCACCCCTACGGACCCCGCCATCATTCACCCTCACACTGACGTAGTGCATGTTACGCGACCTCAAACCGTATTACTCCAGTGCCTCCTGATTCGCACCGGGTCGGTGCTCCAGCCGCCGGGGAAATCATGTAACGGTAGGATGAGAACGACGAAGAAGACAAAGAGGAGGACGATGTTGTCAGATCCGCGAGCCAACTGGGCGCCATCTTGTCCACCACCGAGTTTATTCCTCGTTTTATAAAGTAAAGTTATTTCCCCGTAACATCATACACAATCAGGTCGGCAGGTTTCTAAGCATGCTCAAGTAGGATTGATTCAGCTGCAAAACCCTGTTTGCAAAACCGTTCAGCAATCTATTCACGCTTGCGTATGCTGTATTGAGATGTCCACTCCGTAGCCTTGTAACTGATCCTCATAATATATTGTGAGTGCTTCAGAAGGACCAGAGAGACCGCAGAACCGATACGTCTTCGGTTTATTGTTGACAGAACAAGAAAAAAAATGGGCAGAGCGTGACCCTGGCTGCTTCTTCCTCGCCTCCGAGCTCCATCTTCAATCTGTTTTCTACATCTTACCGCCAGCCAGATTCAACCGAAGCAACCTTCTAGCGAATACAACAGTTGAATCGGCCTCTTGACTAATTTTCCTTCAGGTGTACGAAGCAAGCATGTTCTCACTAGTCCATCCTTGCCTGGAAAAATCTTTTCGATTTTGCAGAGTTTCCACCGAGTTCTTTTTCGCGCTTCTCCAAGCAGAAGTACATCTCCTTCTTGTACATTTGCGTGACGCTCTGTTTTTCTGCTAGCACACTTAAGCTCCCTCAGGTACTCCTTTTTCCATCTGGTCCACCATGTTATCATAGTCTGTTTTCTTGCACTCCAGTAATTCAGCAAACTGTATTCTCCGAGTCTGTTTTCTTCCTGCTTGTTCATTGCTTGCCTGCCTCCTATAACGTCCGCCGGTGTGATGGGTTGTGGCTAGTTAGGATCGTCATACACATAAGTAAGAGGCCAGTTGTTAATTACTCCTTCTACTTCAACAACCTCAGTCTGTAGTTCTTCTTCATCCAAAAGTTTTCTTAGTTCGGTGTCATTTGAAATCCATTTCTTAAATTCATTCCCGCATAGCGAAAAATATCTCGTGCTTTTTTGTATATCTTTTTCGATGTCGAGTATTCGTCGGCTCCTAGTAAAACGTCATCGACGTAGATTCCTTTCCGGAGTTGCGCCACAACTGCAGGATATTTTTCTTCGAATTTATCCAAATGTCGATGAATCGTGGCCGCTAGAAGGAAGCTACTTGGTGTAGTTCCGAAAGTAACCCTCGTCATCCTCCACGTTTTTATCTTCGGGGTTGGCATATCTTCGCTGAGTATTCTTTCCCACCACATGAATCGCAGTGCGTCTCGGTCATTTTCATGTATCTTGATCTGCAAGAATGCTTTTTCCACGTCGGCTGACATAGTGATCTTGTGATGTCGAAAGTTCATCAGCAAGCTTGTGATGTCGGGGTTTAGGTTTGGCCCCTTTTCCAAGTTGTCATTTAAGGATTCACCTGGATTCTGGCTTGACGATGCGTCAAAGACGATCCGTATTTTTGTCGTTGTTCGGTCTTTCTTAATTACTGCTTGATGCGGCATGTAGTATACAAATTTGTTCTGTATATCGGATCCAGCATCTTCTTCGACGTTTTCTGCTATTTCTTGCTCGAAGTACTCTCGAATAGCTTTGTCATAGGCTAGGAGTTCATCTTTATTCTTGCATAATTTTTTGGTCACCTGGATAAGCCTTTTCTCTGCAATGGTGGTGTTGTCGTCCAATGTCACGTTTTCCTTTCATGGTAGCCGCACTTGGTATCTTCCTGCCTTGAACTCCATTGTTTGTCGGACGTAGTCTAGCACATGTTCATCGTTCATCTTTGTTGCTGGGTTCTCCTTGATGCCCATTGTTTTCCAAGTCCCAGAATCTCTGCAGTTCGTGCGCAGTCGTGTCCGACTTGGCACTGACCTTGAGTACCATAACCGTCGATGATTTCATCGGCACACAATGAAGTCCTACAGGACCTTGGACCGTCCATCCCAATATTGTTTCTATTGCCATTACTTTTGGATGAATCTCGCAAATGCGACCAGTGACGACAGTCCAGTAATAATCTGCTCCAATTAATATAGAAGTTTCCATATTTTTTTCTTTCTTTGTTCTTCTTCTGGTTGTCATCAGCCAAACGAATTCCCATCGATCTTGCTCTTTCGTGTATTGTCAACGGTGGCGGTGTAGCACGTCACAGGATATAACTTCTATCTCCAGTGCCTCAATCGTGACTGGCTCCGAGATGGGATCCTTCCTCACGCTGACCTCGACGACTTTCATGTCTAGTTCCATCTCTCCTCCTCCAAACGATTCTACAGTAATCCTTTCGGATCTTTTTACCTTGCACGCTAGTTTTCTTGCCAATTTTTTGAGGATGAATGTTCTCTGACTCCCGTTGTCCAGCAGAATCCGTGCGTAGCACCCGCTGTCTTCTCCCTCCGTCCACAAAAAGGCTGTCTGCAGTAGTATGCACTTGTGTTCATCAGACTGCTGTGCGTGCATGTTGCAGGACTTGCTGGTGTCTAACCGGTCAGGTTGCGTGCTTTTACGCACTTGCTCAAGATCACCGCTTTGCTGCTGTGCTGACTTTCCTGCAGGTGTACGTGGTCGACACATGGATGTCGCGTGCCTTCCCTTGCATGTTTCGCAGCGTACGTTAGCGCGGCATATCTTCGCCATGTGGTGAGGTCTGGTGCATCTGAAGCACCTTCGTTCCCGTTGCAAGGCTTCTTTCTTCTGTTGCATACTAATACTTCTTCTGCAATCTTCCGTGTAGTGTCCGGTCATCTCACAGAAGATGCATTTCTTAATCGATATGCTTTGAAGCGTAGATGTTCTAGTCCTCCTCATACTATGCGGTGACTGGGTCACGTCGTATTTTTCCTCTCGAGTTTCTTCTCTGCTGCGTATATATATGTTTAAAAACTCCACTATTTCTTTCAAACTGCTCGTGCTGTCTGTTGACGCTGAGTCCGATTCCGTAGTTGCTGGTCTGTTATCACCTTTCTTTAACTCCTTCATCTTCATCTCAATCCTCATATCCACCGGTAGCGCAGATTTTACAACAGGAGCTATCACTGTGGCATAACTATCCATTTCCACTCCTAACGACTGCAGTGCTCGTGTGTTCACTTGCAACTTTTGGAAGAGTTTCTTCAACCCATCTACATCTTTAGGACTCTTCACTGCTTCCAAGTTTGCAAGCTCTTTTATGTAGGTTTCTTTCAAATTATCTTCTCGTCCGAAGGTTTCTTTGAGAAGAGCGACTGCATGCTCGTAATTCTGTTCAGAAAACTGCGAACCTTCTATAAGGGACGCAGCCTCCCCGCTCAGAGACGCCAGAAGGTAATTAAATTTTTGATTCTTCGGCATGCTCACTCTGTTATGCACCGATGTCTCGAACTGATGCCAAAACCTTGGCCATGCTGTTTTTTCCCATCAAACTTGATCATCTCAAGACATGGCAACTTAACAAGCTCTTGCGTCTCCGAGATTTGGTCAGTACCTTGCACTGAACTCGCTTGTTCTGTGACTATTCTCGTAGTCAGTTGCGTCGCTTGTTCTAACTCGCGTAATCGCTCCTCAATTTTTGTCGTTGCAGTGACGATCTTCATCTCTTAATGCAAAACTCTTTCAAATTCTGCCTCCGCGTCGTCTTCTTCAATGAACGGTTCCATCTGTTCGTTAACTTGTCTTAGCGTCTGTGACACGCTCTTCATCTGGTTCAGAAGCGTCATAAGTTGCGCTCGATCGGCGTCTTCTTCTATCTTCTTATCGACTTCGCTCTTAAGCATCGTCACATTTGCTCGAAGCGTCTTCCGCTTCTTCGATAGGACCTCTTTATTCATGCCTAAAAACGTGTTGAAAGAGCTCTTGCCTTTTTATGTGCGTCTCCAACAGTCGTCGGTCGTGGTCCTTCTCTCGACGGTTCGTCCTTGAGCCAGACGCCGCTGCTTCGTTCTTCAACCCGTTGTTGCGAAGGGGGTTGAAGTCTGCGTCTGTCTTCGGATCACTCCTGGTCACGGCACCATGTTTCAGAAGGACCAGAGAGACCGCAGAACCGATACGTCTTCGGTTAACTGTTGACAGAAGAAGAAAAAAAATGTGCAGAGCGTGACCCTGGCTGCTTCTTCTTCCTCGCCTCCGAGCTCCATCTTCAATCTGTTTTCTACAGTGAGTATACTAAACAGCAAGAGACGATGTCAAATCCACTGCTTGGCAGAACGGCCTTTCTATAAAGAAGTACTGAAAAGAAAGCTTTAGATGCGAAGCAGCTCACAGCTCAATCCCGCGTGTTTTACCCCCCTTACTGCGCGTGCGCGACAGTTGGCCCAAGAACGTGCTAGCACGCTAGCGCGTTTGGCCTGCGTTAATGGATGTGAATAAGGCTGTGGCCTCTCCCTCTTACACCCTCTCAGCAATCACGTGATGGCGTCGTGAAACGACAATCTGCAGATGTGCCATGCACTTGCTCCCGCATGGCGTGACAATGAATCCGTGAGGCTTGCTCCAACCAAAGTTCGGGACGAGTAACAGCAACAAACTACGGCTACTTCATGGCGTGCTCCACTTGAAAGGATGCGTTACCATCGGGCAAGGTGCCCGAGATGAACGGAACTTTTGGTCAACCCATGCGACACTTGGCATGATATTCATAGTTTCCTTTAGTGGGAGATGGTGCAGTCCAAGCCCTCGATGGCCTAGAAAATGTACTGCTAAACGTGAGTGCGTTCTGAAAGAGTAAACATTTCATTCGTTGAAAAGCTAGTTTTCGTTTCTATTGCATCCTGACGTTAAAACATGGGGCAGTGTAGGTCAGAGAACAAACCTGAGTTAAATATATCATTGCTCAAACCAAGAAGAAGATGTACTGCATTATCACCATCATTATTTTCTTAGTCACCGTGCCGCGCCCCTCGCTCGGCTCATGCCTAGCCAGAGCTGTGTGATAACAGAACGGGCTCACGCGCCTGGCGCGTTGAACGCTGGCAGCTGCTGCCACTGAGCTTCTACACGAGGAATAATGTAGTGAGATTTCGCACGGCGCCATCGTCCGCCTTCAGGACGTCGTCACACTCCCTCTCGCTACAACGAGTGACCTGGAGAAGGCACTCTTCGACGTGCGGCCGCTGCTATGCTTCCGCGACTGTGCCTGCCACTGAAGCCCTTCGAGCCGGTCTACCAGCGAGCATGGTTCCTGAATACGCGAAATCAGAAATTCATCTAGATTCAAAAAGCAAGGGCATAAATTTATACGCAAGAAGCCAATAATGAGCTAGCTATGAGCGGGACAGTACAGCAATTCAGTTTCGCTTCAGTATAGATTCGTGGCTCTAAACACAATGAGCGATAATGTTACTAGTATTATCAAAAAGTGCACAACAGAAATTGGAGGTACAGTCACTAGACATGACACCGGCAAACTATCACAGGAGACGAGAAATCTCGTTAACAAACGTCAAAACATGAAAGCCTCAAATGCATCCGACCAAATGGAACTGGCGGATCTTTCGAAGTTATTCAATAGACGTAAAGTAATCGACATCGCAAGGTATAACATGGAGAGACATGAACAGCTGTAAGAACTGGAAGAAGCATGAAATATGCGAAGGTAAGCTTGTGCATAGGCAAAAAGTGAATGTGTGAATTATTGGACAAGAAAAATAATGTCATATTCAATAGAGATAAGACAGTTGAGGTGGCAGACTAATTTTACAGAGAGTTCAATATCGTATATCCAGCTCTCTTCATCAGATCCCGTAGCCGCCAGCACGTCGGAAATTTGAGTGAGTGACGACATTGTAGGTCATTGGCATGCAGCCAGCGTTTCCCGTGGCGCTCGGCTAAGATGCCCTTTGCGTTGTCCTTGTATTCATTGACGATAGCGTAGTCTGCCGCCTCGTCTGTTATGCTGCTCTATTGCATCACAAATCTTCTTAAGCTATTCGGTATTATTCTTAAGGCTCCCACAATTCGAGTTCATCTGTCGCACTGTGGCGGCATCATTGGCCATTCCACACTCCCCGCTTCAATCAACGCGGTGTTCCTGGCCTTTTGCGTTATCTCCTTAACCTTAAGCACGTCCATGGCTGTGAACTAAGCTGTAAGGGCGGTTTCATGTGCTAGCCGCACAGCCGCAACGCACGTGCCGCGACCCCTGCCGCACGCCAGTGTTGATGGTGGTGGTGGTAGTGGTTAGAAGAGGAGAAAGGCACGCAGAGGACATGTAAGCCAATTGGCGACGCTCTTTCACCGTCTGCTTGGGTGCAGCAGGTTCGCCGGCACGTGCGTTGCGGCTGTGCGGCTAGCGGCTAGCACATGATGGATATATGGGGTTTAACGTCCCAAAACCACTATATGATTATGAGAGACGCCGTAGTGGAGGGCTCCGGAAATTTAGACCACCTGGGGTTCTTTAACGTGCACCCAAATCTGAGCACACGGGCCTACAACATTTCCGCCTCCATCGGAAATGCAGCCGCCGCAGCCGGGATTCGAACCCGCGCCCTGCGGGTCAGCAGCCGAGTACCTTAGCCACTAGTCACCACGGCGGAGCAATGAACGTGAACGGCTAGCACATGAAACGGCCCTAAGCCTCCGTCGTCTGCGACTACTCTTCTAGACGATAACAACCAGTGGTGTTTTTGTGGGTAGGTGCCGGCTGTTAGCTACCGGCTTCATTGGCACCGTAAATAATATATATTACAAACAGGGCCCACATCTCAAATTTAGGAATTCGAACAGACACTTATTGGCATCCTATTGAGCCCAGAGGTTCAGGGTTTCCTTAAACCAGCACAAACTCACGTGCTGGCCGTCACGAAGCTGGCGTTTTTTGAGCAGGATGAACACGGGAACTTCAGGTGAGGAATGAAAACGAAAAAAAAATATACAGATCCCACGTACAGTGGGAATCGATGATATGCGAAACACGACTGGGGAAGGTTCATATGTCACTTTAAAATAAGAACAATGTTACGTAGTGAGCGTAAACTATGCCGTACATGACTTCTATGTCATGATTACTATGTTTGCACCTGACATTCGTGTTCGTTGTCTATTCATGTCATGTAATACCAAATTTGGCATATGTGAAGCTAGCGAAATGGTTGCGAGTGCCCTATGAGCTTAGTCTGTACTCATGTTTGAGAAGACACGTCTGTCATGATTATCGTGCTTGGGTGTGTCATTTATCTCTGTCATCCATTCACATCACGTAACACCAAATTTGGTATATGTGAAGCTAGCGAAACGGGCGCGAGCGCGCAATGAGCGTAGTAGCATGTAGTGATGTTTTACATGACCCGCATGTCCTGATTATAATACTTGCACGTGTCATTTACCTTTGTCGTCTCTTCACGTCACGTAATACCAAAATTAATATATCTGAAGCTAGCGAAAGGGGCGTGAGCCCGCTACGAACCTAGCATGTATTCATGTTTTACGTTGCACTCATATTATGATTATTATGTTTGGACATGTCACTTACCTTCTTCATTCATTCACTTGACGTGATACTGAATTTGCTACATGTGAAGCTAGCGAAACGGCCTCGAGCGCATCATGAGCATTGTATGTGGTCATGTTCTTACATAACATGGATATTTTATTATCACGTTTGCACTTGTCATATACCTTCGTAACTTATTCACCTCAATCAACACACGATTCGGTATATGTGAAGCTAGCGATAGTGATATGTGTTTCATGTTTTACATAACATGCATATCATGATTATCATGTTTGGGCATGTAATTTACCTTCGTCGTCTGTTCACGTCACGATTTACTAAGTTTGGTATATGTGAAGCTTGCGAAACAGCTGCGAGTGCGCTATCAGCGTAGCTTGTGGTAATGCTCTCACATGATAGGCATGTAATCATTACCTTGTTTGCACCCCTCAAATACTTCTGTCATCGATTCACGTCACATAACACCAAATTTGATATACGTGAAGCTAGCTAAATGGTCACGAGCGCACTATGAGCGTAGAATATAGTCATGTTTTACATGACACGCACATCATGATTATGTTTGTATTAGCCATATTCCTTCGTCATTCATTCACGTCACGTAAGATCAAATTCGGTAGATGCAAAGCTAGCCATAGTAATATGCGTGTCACGTTTTAAATGGCATCCATATCATCATCGTGTTCGGGCATGTGATTTACCTTCGTCGTCCGTTCACGTCATGCAATACAAAATTTGATATAAGTGAAGACAGCCATTCTGATATGCGTGTGGTGTTTTACATGACATGCAGATCATGGTTATCGTGTTTGGACATGTAATTTACCTTCGTCGTCCGTTCACGTCACGCAATGGAAAATTTAGTATATGTGAAAGTAGCTATAGTGATATGCGTGTCATCTTTTAGATGACATATATATCATGATTATTGTGTTTGGACATGTAATTCATTTTCGTCGTCCGTTCACGTCCCCTAATACCAAATTTAGTATATGTGAAGGTCGCGAAACGGCCACAAAACGCGCTATGAGCATAGCATGTAGTCCCGTTCTGACATGATAGGCATATCATGATTATTATGTTTGCACCACGTTTATACCTTCGTGATCCATTCACGTCACGTAACATCAAATTTTATATACGTGAAGCTAGCGAAACAGTCGCGATCGCACGTTGAGCGTAGAGTTTAGTCTTGTTTTACATTGCACGCATGTAATGGTAATCATATTTGGACGCGTCAGTTACCTTCGTCGTCCGTTCGCGTCACGTAATAGTAATTTGGCATAGGTGAAGCAAGCGAAACAGCCAAGAGCGCACTATGAGCGTAGCATGTAGCCATGATTTGCATGACACGCATGTCATGATTATGCTTGTACGAGTCATACCCCTTTTCATCCATTCACAGCACGTATTACCAAATTTGGTATATGTAAAGCAAGCGAAACGACCGCGAGCGCATCATGAGCGTGGCGTGTAGTCATGACTTACATGACATGCATGTTTTGATTTCCAGGTAAGGGCCACTCACTTATGTTCGATATGCAGTCATGTGCTAGCATACCGATTTAGCAGACATGTTAATCATGACACTCATGGCAAACACGTCATAATTTTTATCATGACTCCTCATGCTTGTCATACGGTAATGTTATGCCTTACAAAATTTGGTATAGGTTCGATGATTTGGACTGCCGGGAGAGCTAAAAGTCGTAGGCGGCTAGATAGATAGATAGATAGATAGATAGATAGATAGATAGATAGATAGATAGATAGATAGATAGATAGATAGATAGATAGATAGATAGATAGATAGATAGATAGCGCGTTGCCTCACGCTGCTAGCTTGAGGCAACGCGCTTTCAAGAGGAACGCTGCCAGGCTTCCTCGTTGATGGAACCCGCAAGTCGACCACCGCCGCAAGTATTCATCCCACCATCAGCGGACGGCGTCCAGGCCTCTACGATGGTCCCAGGGAACTAGTTGACTAGTGGCGCGCTACTTCACGCTTATGCGCAAGGGCTTCTTTCTGGAAATGCGGTTAACGCTAACCAAGGTGTGGATCGCACAAGAAGGTTTCTCTTTTTATCTCAGCCGCTAAAGGACGCTGTTCGTGCTCGTTTAACAGTGCATGTTCCCTCAGTGAGTGCTACGACCACCGTATACAGCGAAGACGTGGTTTCTTGTCCAACTGCCCCCCCCTCCCCCGACTCTGACGCACTCTTATGCACTCTCACGAAACCGTCACACCAGATTGGCCGCTTCGCATCGTTGAGCACCGGGATCTTTCGGCCACCTCACCACATACCCCTCTTTCGGAAGTACCGGAGTTACGAGGCTTCCAAGATGACGCTGAGAAGTTGGTGGTGACTATCAATACCCTCGGCTCTCGGGATGCCTGGCCCGAAAATTATAAATGGCAGGTAGCCATCGCCTGCCTTCGTGGTGTTGCCGAGACGTGGCACAAATACGAGGCCTAAAGGAACTGACCTGGCTAGAATGGAGTGCAAGGCTCATCTTCGTTTTCGGCCGAATCTACCATGGTCCATGCGCGTCCAACGAGACTATTGAGGGGGAAGCTAAGGAAAGGCTCATCCTCGAGGCTGCAGCTGAACAGCGCAGCTCCCGGACAGGACGTTCCGAATCCAACCCACACACGAATACCCGACTGTATTGGTTTTCACATCCAGTCGGGCAAAACGTTGTCTCGCCAATGTTCGATAACTGAATCGACAACGTGGCACCAACACATGCAGGACGTCGAGCTACCCAATGAACAACTTGGCAGCTTCCTGCGGTACATGTCCGCGTCGACGGAATCAGCGATTCTTGCAGCAGTCGTGCAAACAGGAGCTTCACGTACTAACTACAATGCATCGAAGCCATGCCCCAGCCACTCTCCAGCCCTGGTCCGAGGCACCCTTGCGTGGTCTTAGAGGGAGCGCTAGGCCTGTCGGTGTGCTGGACTTGCACATGCAAACCGAAGCCGGGAGCAAGTTCTGGCCGCCGTTTCTGTCCTCGAGGACTTGCATGTGAACCTGGTTTTGGGAGCTGATTACCTCTTGGCTGGTGAAGTTCAGCTCACCGTAGATTGGGGCCGAGTAAATTTCCGCTGCTTGACACCAAGCATTTTCTTGGCTCCAGGTTCCCCAGTTGAAAGGCCGCAGTCACACATGTTTAGCGAGAACACTACTCATTGATCAGCCTATGGGAGATTTGCTTACGACACAGCAGTCGTTGACCGAGTGTGCGAGTGTTTCACTCAATGAATCTATGACTGCTGGAGACACAATAGTGAACGATATGCCTGTTTTATCAGGATCTTCTCACGAGGCCTTGACCCACGCTAGCGTTGCACCACAAGCACGCAAAGTCAACATCAGCCCTTCTAGCTTCCCGGCGTACGGCCTCACTGGCGATCACGGTCAATATACTTTGAGACCATTTGAATGCTGGGCTGATCACCAGGAGGTAGTCTGCGTCAAGAAGGAATCTGACGTGGATCGGCCAGACGGTGACCAGCTCGCACGGAGCAGCAAGGTGACGCGTTCATGTGTCCCTGGTGTCTGCAGCGTGATGTGGTGGCGTTAACCCGTATGGATGCTGTCGTACAGAACAACCAAGGAGCATCTTGATTCCTCGCGGCCATAGAACAGAAAGAGGCAGAGATAGCAGCGCAGAGGCCACTGCGTCAAAACATGATATCCGAACATCGCAGCCAGTTCAGAACGCTGACGGGAATGAAGACCAGTGCCCCAAACTGTGTCAAATGAAATTCCTACTAACCGTGGTGCGGCCGCCACGAGACAGCCAATGCCAGCCACCAGAGTCATAAGCTCTGCCTTTGGTTGTTCATGGCCTAAATCCTCTGAACGCTTGCACTTTAGAACAGAGGACCTGTGCCATCGAAGGACCAGTGTGGAAAGACTGCGTGAACGCAGCGTGGCCGAGTGTAAAAATGACAAAAGTAGTGTTCAGGCACGGGTGCTTTCTCGGCTAGAGGAGGAGACGAACGATGGCAGAAACAGAACAGCCAGCCTGTAGCTGGGGTGCTCTCTATTGTTTTTCTTAAAACTGATAGATAAATACGGTCAAAGTCGGCTAACTCCCTAAGAAATGCTTAGCATTTAAAACAACTACAAATCAAGAAATACCACTCTGTGAAATATCCCGCCATGGTGGTCTAGCGGCTAAGGTACTCGGCTGCTGACCTGCAGGTCGCGGGATCGAATCCCGGCTTCGGCGTCTGCATTTCTGATGGAGGCAGAATTGTTGTAGGCCCGTGTGCTCAGATTTGGGTGCACGTTAAAGAACCTGGGTGGTCGAAATTTCCGGAGCCCTCCACTACGGCGTCTCTCACAATCATATGATGGTTTTGGTACGTTAAACCGGGTGCACGTTAAAGACCCCCAGGTGGTCAAAATTTCCGGAGTCCTCCACTACGGCGTCTCTCATAATCATATGGTGGTTTTGGGACGTTAAACCCCACAAATCAAATCATGGTACGTTAAACCACACATATCAATTATATAATCTAACCACTCCGTCAAATCTACTGGTGACATTTACCATTATTTCTTTACTTATCTACTCAAAAAATATCTAAGTTCTTAGCTCCTCTAATTAAAGTCATACGAAAATCAATGCTTGTATTCTGATATTTAATTGCTGACCTTTATTTCCGCCTTATATCTCTGCAGCTACAGATATGCTACAATTTCTCACAATTTACAACGCAGCACACTATAAACTCCGGCATATATCAGCAGAAATATAAGTGTAAGCAGCGAAATCTCTCAAATACAACCTATGCAACTTACCGCATTTAAAAACGCCGCCACGTACTCCACTAATTCTTCTGTCGTATTAAACGCACTTGCATATGAAGTGCTTGTCACCACACAAGTTTCAACAATAAATTTATCAGTTTCGTTCGGGTTAACCGGTAGCTTTTCTGAAACAGCGTAACTCAATGAATTATATGTGCAGCTATGGTAAGGGTCATTTAAAGTGATCATCCATTCGTGTGCGTGCCCTTAAAGAATATTCCTCATGATGTTATTCGCTGTTAAATGTTTCAAGTTGGCTAGTGTTTTCTACTTCTTTGTAAACATCCTTGTCTGCAGAACACATTATCGTAAGAATTACTCGCTAATGTTCGATTTTCTTCCTATAGACATGTTGCATTGTCAATGAACTAGTACTTCTTATTCGCAACAGAATGACGTATAATATATCTTTGCTATTATGATTTTAATGTTGCATAATGCATGAAAACACATGCGAATGTGTCACACTGGCTAAAAGAGATTGCCTAAGAGATCTCAAGAATGATGATATCAGTGAACAAGTTTTCATGTGGAATATGTTCTAATGAAAACGGGTCGAAATCGTCATGGTATTCACGGGTAATTTTCTTTCTCACTAACACTTGGACGATACTGTAATCCCAGTGGCAGAACTGTAGTGCAGGAGCCGTTGATGGTTGGAGGCCAAGTGATATGTCTTGAGCCTTTTGACGTCAGTGAACGTTAAGTCAGAAGGTTAAGTAGACTTGACTAGAATGACCACCTACGCCTCTGGTTTCACCTGAGACAGCATTTGCCGGTTACCCATGCAAGATGAGACAGGCTTTCAACCTTCAGCCCCTCACGATGGGAGGACGACACCCGCATTGTCAGTTTGATAAGGAAACTGATTATCTTGTATGTTGGAAACAGCGTACATCTCCCCATAGAGATTTGGAGACCTTCTGTCGACTACGGGTGAACTACTGTACGTTATTGACCGCAAGGCTGGCAACACGTGCTCATCTCTCTTTGAAATGGCGGAAAGAGGTCAAGCGGCATCATGAGTTATTGTAAGTTTGCGTTCCCAGACCAGCCAGAAGAACGAATGTCCACCATGATCGTGGCGATGAGCAATAGTTGTGAATGATATATATTATAGGACCACGTAAAAATCACAGCTATCATTCAACTGATATGTGTGCATATATCATACAACAACTCAATAACTATGATGCAATAACTCAATGTGTGGATACAATAACTCAATTACGTCACCAGGCCGTTCGTTTTATATGCGCAGTAAGTCCTCAGTTTGTGTTCGGTAAGCCATGAGATTAAAATTTCTGCACTATTTTTACACAAAGTAATACGATCACCGCCAGTTAGAAGTTGTGCCGTGCCATAAAGTAAGACAAACTAGCACAAGAGCAACTCGCCTACATGATGTCACAACTGGTTGGAAAAGTGTTGGCATAATGGTTGGCGCATTCAAATTCTGAAGCTCGTCTTTTTGGATACTGACTCGATAAACATTCTGAAGAAATCAGGTGTCTTATGCAGGTGTCTTAGCAGTTGTTTCATAACTTGTCAATATGCTTGATTGGGCAAGTTTGTGATACATGACCGCTTTGAAATGAGAGCGCACTACTTAAGTCGTGCGCTTTCAAAACAGTCACGTTTCAAAACGGTCACGTTTCATAACGGCACGCTTTGGGTCACCTTGGTGACCCAAAGCGTGCCGTTATGAAACAACTACAAACTTATTACCTTATATTGCATCAGAATAGCTTGAATCCTTAAGGATAATTTTGAGTGGTAAATATGTTTTATAGACCGGCTGTGCTGTTGAAACGAGGTGGCGGAAATACGGAGGCGACGATATCGTTGTCGGAGTGACCAGATACACCCGGTGGCTCTGGCCACAAGCGTATAAACACGTATATCAAACGACAGAATACGCAAACTGGTCTATGTACAGTGCCAGCGACTAACTTATTGTGTATATTTTTTCACAGCTGCAGTCAGCCCATCGTACAATATTCGGTCACCAATTAAAATGATATTCCATCAAATCAGATGCACGGCTGTCGCCAATGCCGCTGCCACGAACGCTGCTATGCAGATAGGTGGTAGCAAGGAAGCACAGGTCGACGCGCCTGCAACGCCGCATTTCGCTAACAAGATGGAAGTCACCGTGGATGGCAAAGAGGCCTCCAGTGATGATCTCGAAGAAAACGCAGTGTGGCCGACAGCAGGCTCATGGAAGTCAAATCACGGGCAAGCGTTTGCTCCCCGCGTGGAGACTGTATATGGCAACTACAACAAGAAACAAGGCGAACAGCGTCTACGACAACTCATCAAAGCAAGTCGCATGCCACGTTTAACTCGAGGCGACTACAAGATAAATATACGTCCAAGAGGGGGCCTCCGCATCGCTGATCACGGAGCTTTTTTTTTAACATTTTTGGTGTGACTGTGGATGTTGTGTTCTGTCGCGATGTTCTGTTGGATTGTAATTGATGTTCACTGTTCGTGAGAATAAATTTCCGTAAACACGCTCACATTATTCGCAGTCCGCCAAAGTTCGCGCTTGTCGTGGAGCATCCGCAAGCGCCGTTGACACGACTATTGAAAGCGCGAGCACTCATACCCTCTCCCCCCCAAACGACTGCGAAATAAATTTTCAAATTCCTTCACTACGGAAGCAAAACTAACAAACGAGTCTGGAAAATACCGGCTTCTTGAACCTGAATTGTAGTTGGCTGTGCAGAATCCTTGAGACAGCGCGCCAAATTTTGAACTTTAATTCACCGATAATACCCTCAGGATAGGATTTCACTGTAAAAGAAGTGTGTAGGTATAGCTAAGTAGCAAAATATCAGCGTACGATGTGTCCAACCCAGCTTCACAGCATGCACTCCATGGCTATAAAGCTAACGTATCTGCTCTAGCATGATTACGGACGTTATAACGTAGGATCATTAGCTAGCCATTACATGCCTGTGTACTTCCTTGTCTAGTCAGTAAACGCATACTCACGACCACTCAGTTCACACGAAAACATGGAACCACCTCACAATGCTTCGATTGAAGGGAAAAATCTGCCACTCGCTGCAACTGGTTGAATACTTCGCATGGAACTGTTTGGCACAAACTGTGTTATCTGCTAGATTTTTTAGTGGGGTGACACTGTGCGTCAACGCAAGGAGGGGTTTGAAAGTAATGGAGATAAATTGAGTAAATGGAGATCTATGCTCTTCTTCATAATATTCAGCAAGTAAACATGCTTACCGAAATCTTTAGGATCACACTGTTGGTCGTCAATGCTTTTATTTTTATCTGGCCAAAAAAAGGTAATAAACATGATAATTACGGCGTTTTCAAAGCAACCTGTGGTAGAAGTTCAATCAGCACATAGACTGGTGCAATAGTCATCCCGATATTGTCCTCAGATCTTTTCTGAAGGCACATGAATGTTCAAGACTTTCTCTCCATGAGCATCGACGAGCAAATGTCGTTTCTGACAGTCTGGATACCTCTAAGGTGCTAAGCTTCAAGAAACAACCTGCCCTATTTATTTGCGAGAAACGTTTATTGAGTAATGTTTTCAGGGTGTGGCAAGTAGTCATGCTAAAAAAGCTGCTGTTCAATATACGATTGCGATCAAATGACGTATAGTGCCTTTTCAGTGAACTGGTTTATTTCAACTGAAATTTCTCGGGGCTTTAAAATGAGCTTCTTGCGCGTATTCTAAGAAATCGGAATATGCATGTTTCAGTGATTTCGCAAGGACATATCTACGCCAATTTTCTATAGGCTCGCACTACTTTTTGTCTGTATTGCCTTCCCCGCTCTACTTCTTTCCTTACTAGTCAGACAACACCTACATCTTGAAGACGTTGAAACTTTATCATTCATTTTTAAGTAATGTCAACATAATGTTCTGTGAACAGCTTGTAGTCAAAACACAAAACAGTTGTTTTAGGTATATTCGAACCCCACGTGCGCCTATAAAATGGCATTACACGAGAGACTCACGTTGATTGGTCAGTATGGTGCAAATCAATGACAGTTTTACGTTAACGAAGATTCAAGTGGATTCTGACTTAGTGTGATATACCAAAGGCTTTTATCACATTAGCAAAAATCTGTCAAAGTAGACTCAAAGAAATAATTTTGCAAAAATGCCCTTATCAGTGTCGTCTTTCAGATAGGCGTTATAGGTTCTTGAAAAAAGACACTACAGTTTTATGTGAGCAATTTTTTATTTATGGGAACAAATAAATAATAGAGAGCGGACCAGTACAGAATTAAACACAAGCCTCCTGCATGCCAACAGCTTTTCTACCACGAAGCCTTGCCAGTGCTAGAAATGGCTTCGAAGGCATAGTACTGTTGGTATGTCACGCATCTGGTATGGTCTCTGTTGCGCTTGTAACTTCGCGTGGCACAATCATAAAATCGCACCAGATGTCCAAACCTGTAAATTACACAAGTGGGTAGATAAAATCCACCCACCATAGCATTTTGTGCAGCTGCGATGGTGTCTGTGGCGTCCTATGGTGTGGTTCTTCAAAAAGCAAATGAAAAAAAAAATGTGGCATAGTGTGCTTCTCGCAACTGTATGTAAATCCGGTAGGCATTCGTTCGTGCAATTACTTGGCCAATGTTACGCCAACAAAGTTGTTGTTGTTGTGGCACTCTTCAAGACTGTGGCCATGGGGCACAACTATGCTGTCATGTTCTACTCTTAAAGATGCTGCCCAAGCATGATGCAGGTATTTAGCCTACTGAGTCACCTCACATCTCTTTGGAATGCAAATGTCATCGACTGCCCTTCTTAAGCATAAACTTGACAACATAAAACAATATTAACTTCTTTTATACGCCGTCTATGCATATTTTTGTTTCGCAAAAATGCAATATGGTCATTTTTTATGTGCTTTCGGTATTATCCCTATAAAAACACCAATACTGCCATAGCTTCTCTGCCTGCAAAAACTAGTGCTTGTGTTAACAAGCACATTGTGTTTTTTTCTCTTGTTATTGATAGGGGATCTTTAGAGTGCAACAACTTGGGCCTCTATATTGTATCATGTTTGCAATGTATCATTTCCTTAATTTCCTGAATAGAATCTCACAAAAGTATTTGATCCATTTAGGGTGGTTACATGCCTGACAAATCACCAGCAAAGCCTTGATAAGACTTTATTAAAAATATATATTTTAATTATGCATGACTACTTAGTCATAGGGCAAATGCAGCAAATATGTTGTTCTATATTTTTCCAACTATTAAACTTTTCAATTTCTCAGTTCTTTTCTAGACAGCCGAATGAAACAACTTTCACATTATTAGATTTTATCTACGAAATAACAACGATCTAAAAGGAAAATCCAGGTTTACCTTTGCCTGAAGCTGTTGGTGTACTTTCATTCAGTAGCGAAATCTTATGTGCGCTTTCACCTAAAGCAGATCTGCTGGACACAGGGTGCGGGGCTATCCTGAAGCTACGAGCAAGAACTCCACGCTGAAATGTAAAGTAGTGTAAACATATACATAACTTGTTACCATTGGCGAGTCTTCAAAACGTCATAACAGTATTATCAGTCAGGAAGGTGATGTTTAACACTGAGGTCTTTTGAAAAGTTTATTTCGATGAAGCACAATGCGCATTCCAAAAATTATGATGCGCTAGGCTCTGCCATGGTGAAAGCAGCGTATGTCACGTTATTCCCACGTGAATAGCCTTCATTAGACAATGTTTTACTGATAAGCAAGCAGAACAGCACGATATTACTGCCTATAGCACTAAAGACTTTATAGTTTACATGGTTTATCACGGCCTTTTGCCACGTATTCATTTACGTGGGATGAAGGAAAAAATACAAAACAATGGAATAAACGCCGGAGTAAGCAATATACACATTAGAAGAATGTCCAGTGCTGATGCTATCTCCTTCATTGATATTTCGTGAAACAAAAGACAATCCAGAAGCGGTGTACTCTTTTTGCGTTAAGCAAATAACCTACAGCAGATTCTAGCAATGTCGCAGTAATCACTAGCAGCGTGCATCCGCAGCAAGTGAAAGTACACAGCTAAAATGAACTTGTGGATTGGTGTAGAATGATAATTATTTCATTCCACAGAAAATCAATGGAATGTGGTTAAAAGAAACAATGTTCCGAGTTCAGTTTTAGGAAGGAAGTAAACAGTAAGGGAAAAGGATAGATGGCTGACCAGAGAATATTTTGTGGTCCTACCCTACACTGGGATTAGGGAAAGGCAATAAGAAGAGAAGAAAGAGAGAGGAGAAAAGATAAGGTAAAAAAGGAAGATAAAGACAGTAAATTCACTGTACCGCGTAAAACTGCACCGCAAGAAAGATGCGTTCGCACAAGCCCGTCATTCTCAAAAAGCACAAGAAGGCTTTCATGGTCTTGCGGGCTGTTGAGAGACGTGGACGGTGCTATACTAAACCTGGCCAGAAAGCGGCCTATCATCCAGTCGCCGAAATGCGTTAACAAGTACTTGTCTCTCCGAGGCATGTGAGCAGGTGCTCAATATTTCTGCTGGTGCCGCAGACATCACAACTAAAGCGACGGCCTCCATCCGGTCTACATCGACGTGAAGCTTCGCTTCTCTATCGCCTTTGAATGATTGTTGCTTTCACGAAAGCATATATCCCGCTAATCAGAATGAAGGGCAGTGTGTCAGTTCATTTTGAAGGCAAAGAAAAGGTAGCACGGGAATATTTTTCACTTCGCATGGCTTTCACTCCTTTATGTCCAAATATAGTCATTATGTCGCATGCCGCTACGCAGAACTCAAGTCACAGTCTGCATGTCAGAAGTAACCATACAGCGGTCACTTCCGGCTCTTTCCATATGCTGCTCGATATCGTGGCTCTTCAGCAGTTGGAGGGACGACTTAGCATCACGTCAGTGGTGGCATTGCGAGCGAGTGCACGTGATCAGCAGTGACTAAATGGTACACGTACTTCACCAAGACTTGTCAACAGAGATTTAGGAGCGCGTTAAAGGACACCGGGTAGTCTAAATTACGGGTGCCCTGTAGCTCGGTGTCTATTCGTACATATGGCAGTTCAACAACTGATACTATTAATACAATATACATTGAAAATATTTCGCATTAAAAATATTGAAAATCTCGTTACTAAAAGGGTGTATCTAGTGGCTCAAAAGATATTGTTAGTATAAGTTTTTTACTATCGCAATGTGTAACCCTTGCACAAGCTCATGTGTGGCAAGCAACTACGTTGCAACTACGTTCCAGTACTTCGTATAAACCGACTGTGTTTTTGGCTGACGCATACATAAGAATTGCACAGTAACAATTTTTTTTAAATTTTCGTACAGTTGTGACAAGAGAATGCATTAAACTGGCCATTACTCTTCTTTCGTTCTTTAAAAGAGGCAGGAGAAAGCGGGGACTTGAAGACGTAAACGAAATAGGTGAACTAAGATATAAAATGCCGCAAATTCTTCAAAATTTTAAGCTTCCGTGCCTCTTTCTACAGAGTTTTATAGCGTAGAAATGTCCAAAACCTGATTTTGAATATTAGTAAGTTACCTAATAAATTTTACTTTTACTACAGTATTGAATACTACCAGAATAATTCGCCAGTTATTCCTACTTTCTCGACAAACAAAAGCTGTTAGAGAAAATCAAACTGCAGTGTTTTATTTATTTCTATTTCAGCATATTGGGCAGGGTCGATAAGTGTCTACGTATCGGAATATTTTAAGGCAACCTTCGTCACAGAAATCGCAGAACGTTTATTAATTTTAACAATTTTAAGTTATTGGTCATAGATAAAATGGGAAATTGTTAACCTCAGGTGCATTTCAAGAACACGCACTTGTGGATTTATATAAAAAAGTGATTGCAATAAATGGCATAGATAGAGGAATAAATACACTTATAGCTTTACAGCTGATGAATGCATGAGAAACATTACTACGCATTGCTGGTAAGCATTAAGCATGTAAAAAGAAGTGTTCTTAAATTTCTGCCATCAAACGTATGACTTTTAAATTTTATCATTGTTAAACTATGCCTTGTGAAACTTACCACATTTACACCGCCCCCTGGTGCTCGGTCGATTATGAGAGATGATGCAGTCATTGTGTCATGATACAGGTTTTTTTCAAGTTCTTCGCCATTTAGCTATTCAGTAAAACGCAAATGACGTATTAATAATGCAAGCAGTGCCACTTCCCATCTAGATACATGCAGGTAGAAGAAAGGTCAATGGTATCTACAGTGTAAATTATCTATTTTAAAACAATTTGGTGTGGTAAAGCATAAAAAAATCGCAATTATGAAAAAAATAAATAGAGGCCCTGATGAAACAGTAAAATAAAAGTTAATATTTATTAATTTACACTAGCAGAAACATTTTCACCGCAAGAGCAATGCAGTGCATCTGATTGCCAGAAATTGAACTGTCATGCGATGAGCCGCAAGTAGATCACAACGTGCAGTGCCTGCTCAAGCACAATGGACGACAAAAAAAAAAAACACGCGTGATAAGTGCGAACTAACGACTCTCACAGCTCGCACTTCGCACGTTGCTCGAACACAAAGGCCGCACGTAACGTTGGTAGGCTGGTACATGAGGTTGAACGTCCGAAAACCACCTTATGATAATGAGATACGCCATAGTGGAGGGCTCCGCAAATTCCGACCATCTGAATTTCTTTAACGTGCGCCCCAATCTGAGCATACGGGTCTACAGCGATTTCCCCTGCATTGAAAAAGCCGCGTGCAGCCTGGATTTGATCGCGCGACCAGTGGGTCAATAGCAGAGTACCTTAGTAACATGACCACCGAGGCGGTGTGCCCGAAACGTGCGCACAGGTATAGATAGTTACAAGGTCACAAGCGTTGCACTCCAAAAACTTCCCATCACCTCATTTACCATCTCTTAATGTGGAAATTGAAAGCATGATTTCAATTTCTTTTCAACCGTAAGGAAAGTCGTCCTTTCGTTTCTCACATAAAATAACCGTGCGTAAAGTACAAGAGAATGTTTCATAATGGTTATGTTGCTCAAAGAACATTTATTTTAATATATTCTGCCAAATAAGAAAAGAAAACTGTAGAAAATCAGCGGGCTATTTCTTAAAGCTCGTGTGCTCCACCAATGCTATTAAAGCACTTCAGTGAACAAAACCGGAAGTTATCAAGGGGCTGTGTTTGCAAACCTTGCAAGGGTCTATAGACAACTGTGTACCCTGGTCAGACGGGCCGCTGTGTCGTTGATCGGCTATGAAAAGATGCCAGCAGTTTCGTATGAAGACTGACAGCAGTTTGTCCATTCGTAGCGCAAAGTGCGGAAGTGACTCCTTTTTTTTTCAAAAGACGCCCATTATTTGCAGCTATCGAGACTCCCGAGCTCGAGAAATCTGCGATGCCTACGAAATGCTTAATGTGAGGTTAGCATGTCTCAGTGCAACTCGGTAGCATTAACAAACAAGGAGGTTAGCTACCTGCAACATTAAATAGATGTGATGTATAGGGAAAGGTGCATGCGTCTTTTCAATTCCCCTCCTCTTTCTGGATTTTGTAAAAGCGTATCTATACGTGCTTGCACTAATAAGCACATTTGTTAGTGATTCAGCACTCCTTCCTGTGTGCTTCTTTTTGCCTGTCCCTTTTTGACGCTGTTTCGCAAACATCGGGTACACAAGACGAGCACGAACTAATCCTTCACTGTGTTTAAAACATATCTGTACTGCATGGCACCTCTACTGATCAAAAGATGACACATGTTCAAGGATCGTGAATATTATATTTGCTGGCTCATGCATGCAGCAGCCATGAAATACCGTAGTGAGCTGTGGAAATTTCAGAAAATTGGTAGCACTTTACGTTTATTTTATGCGTTTTTTGTGCATCCCTTCTTGTGTTCTCTACCTAGTGTTTGTAGTCACATGTCTTACGTGGCATTTTTTTAACTGTTAAGTAGGAAGTTTGGGGGGTAGTGACTGTTAAAGGGCGGATTTCACGCTGTAATAAAACTAGTTGATCGTCAGTGCTTGTATGGTTCATCTCTTTATTCGAATCGCGTCCCACCGTGCAGTGTCACCGATATAAAAAAAGTAAGGCTAGGCAGAGGTACTCAGGAAAAATTTCCGGAACACAGATATCAAATTGCATGCACTGCAAAAAGGTTACTGAGACGGATTTGTTTTAACATTACGGAATAATTACACACAGCGACACACAAAGAAATATGGGGGTGTACAAATACAAAGTTAATATGACACGAATACAAATTTTAGAATAAATGTTTGATTTCAGGAATACTGATGCTTCGCAAACACACCCATTATGAGCAGGACACCACTGCGGTTGACGCTTCATTGCGTCAAAACCCATCAAAACTCAAGCGTATCGCTAGTCTCACGAACGAACACCGCTGAACACTGAGTGTAGAAAAAGTGTACATTGATGCTAGACACGCTATATATATATATATATATATATATATATATATATATATATATATATATATATATATATATATATATAGGACATGGTTATTTCTTTAGCGGCAGTTAAACTGAAACAAGTGGTCAAATGAGCTTTCATGCAGACAACGCTAGTTTTGCCTCAATATGTCACCCGAAAACTATATAGGTGCAACTCCGGTCTTGAGAGACGGCGACTTTCGTCGACAGAGCCTGACTGCCTCTGTGATTGTGCTGTCACAACAGGGGGAACATCATCACATGGCCATCTTATCCGTGTGGGGAACGCTTCTTCAGCTGCTACTGTGCAGGCTGCCAGTGGTGTGCTTTTTCTGGCGTTGCACTAAAATCTTCGTTTCTCCTTTTAAAAGAAATAAGCTAACTTCGAACCAAAAATAATGAGATACCCTTGTCCTGTACAGCATCGCAATGCTGTGTATGCATCTTCAAAGTATTGCTCTACTGAAATACTTGTACATTTCGCAAACGTATCACACCACAATACCGATAGTCCGTTGTACCTCTGAGAAAGTATCGCAGTATGGCAAAGCTGTGGTGTAAAGCGATTGTGGTCGTCTCTTGAGAACATTTTGAACGACTCTACGCCGCGTCTCTTAATGTCAATAGACGTCTTACGGTGATTGAGTGAGATTCCATGGAAGATGGCGATGCATATTGTAAATTCTTTGCCAGTACAGAGCTCTTTTCCAGATGAAGGATCAGACTATCATGAACGTGCAAGATAAGGTGACCAGACTCATCCCTGCTGTCCAGAAGTCTTGGGTACACGATAAAACCTAAAAAACAAGTGAAAAGAGGAGCAGTGCGCGCCAGTTTTCTTGGAATATATTGGCATTATCTATAATGACCTTCGCGATACATTCACTGTCTCGGTTGCTCTGTATGGGATGGCGCAGTGTTATTCAAATTGTTTTGAACTGCAGTTTTTTTTAAAGGTCTGTGTCATCATAACAAAGTTACCAACTTAGAACTTTTTCATTCTTAGCATAAGAGGCTAAGTTACTACACTTATTAGAACGTTCTAAACAAAGCGACAAAAGACAAAATTGACATTGACATCACCTACTTTTGGTTCTTTGTGTAAACTTCTTAGAGCTTAAGCTCATTGAAATACCCAAATCAACCGAAGGAACAAATTATTTTGAAAGCTACACTTACCAGAGCAATACTTGTTAAGAAAGGCAGAGAGAAATACGTAACAGCAGGTGGCCGCAAATAGCAGCCCTGCTCTCCCTCTGCAGAGGAGGCACGGGTCAAGCTTCATAGCCGTAACAGTTGACGTATCCAGAGGCCTCCCTTTCAACTCTACTAGAAAAAAGAAGGTGCATGCTATTAATATGTATACCCATGATATACCATGCTTGACGTAATAAGTGGCTTGAAATGGCACTTGCTAAAATGCACTATGGGGAACACCTTTTTGAACTGAAAGGTCATCTTACCAGTCAGCATGTTTGCGTGTGTCTGCAAGCACAGAACAGGGTGTAAGCATTGAATATATATTTTCAGAAACCCGAGGCAATTATGACAAGCGTAATAACTCACACTGAACCACTAAAACGCTCATAACTCTCAGAAGAATTCTAAGCGTCAGCGCGCAATTTTCGCACGATATTTGAACCTCTTGAAGCACTAATATTTGCTGAATTTTATCTTCTGTCAAAGCATTGTTGCAATATTGCTTGCGACAATACTGATACAGTTATGCGCAATGTTTTTGTCTTGTATACCTGTTGAATAAATCGTCTAGAGAATTCTAAAATGTGCTGTGGCTAGTGCTAATAGAAATCAAGCTTCAAGAATACACCGTACCGTGCTATGGAAAAAATGCAAAAATTTTTCTAGTGCTTCAATTTTTCTCCCTGATACAAGTAACGAATTTCTCGTATATCTAAGGACTCTGCTACATTAGTCAGGCCAAATATTCTTTGTAAAGTCTCAAAACTAAACTGTGGTGCCGGAAGAATTGGCGTACTTTCGCCGAAAAGAAGTCATATATTCACTTTACCAGCCTTACCTATTTGTTCATGCACCCATCATCATCATCGTCATCATCATCAGCCTGACTACGTTCACTGTAGGACAAAAATGTGTCCCATGTTCCGCCAAAAAACCTGGTCCTGTGCTTGCTGCACCCATATGTTTGGTTTGGTTTGGGTTTATTTCCAACACAAAAAGTTGGGGGTTCTCCAGGCAAAAAAGCTGTTGACGAACAGCTTGAAGGGACCTGGGGGACATATATGTTGATATATATACTCATGTTACATTATGAACATCAATCAAGAACGCCTTGCCTAATGCAGAGACGTAGCCTCGTTTTCATGACAGCGTAACAGAAAACATCTTTTTAATCGTCGAGTTTCACCTCTAATGCAAGAGATGGTGGCCTCAAAGGCTTCTTATTGTTAGCATCGTCCACGTACATTACAAGAGTCATTCTACTCTCCCTAAAAGACCCAAGCAAAATGCTAAACGAGAAATGTCATCCTATTGAAGCAAGTCTCGCGCATTCTATCGGTGATAGATGGCTTAGTGCGTACTATATGCGCATGTTCAAGACAACACTGGCGATACCTGTCAGAGTAGAGACTGTTGTAAACGACCTCTTCACTGAATTGAATTAGCGTCACGCAAAAAGCTCCGCATGTGCACATGCTGCAGTTGCGTGACTTCCTTGCATATTGCTTAATGTGCATTATGTGCATAATATGCATAACTGCATAATGTGCAGGTATACGAAAAGTATTCACCATGAAAATAGGCTATGCCACAGTTCATTGTCATCAGCAATCCAGGCACGTGCCTTCACCTCTTATCACCTGACGAATATTTTATGCGAATAGGTAACTGGAAACGATTCGTTTGGATACTTATAGCGTTGCATCAAACCTCCAATGCGGCACTGTGATAACAAAAGGCCCAGTCAAGCCGAGTGATTTTGACTGCTCATTGATTACAAGCACTCACAGATACCATTTCAAACATTTTCGCCGAAAGATTTCCATCCGGTGTACTTAAGGTGGGTACACCCACTCCTTCTGTAGCAGTGAATACCTTTCCCTGCCTCTTGTGTGTCAGTACGCTTTCACTGCCTCGTGTGTATCTATGTTGTATTGACTCATACGATCATACCAACTGAGTGACTGATGCGTGACGAGTAGTGCAGTGAAAAAGAAGGGTGATGATAGGGTTGGATAGCATACATTTGAATGAACTGGCCGATTCGTCAGCCTGAGCTTCGCTTGGTGGTGCTATGATTTCGATATTGCCAGAAGTTGAATACACAGTATCAAACAGATAGACAAATTTAGGTATTTCTACGGATGCGATGGCGAGTATTACTAGATGGAGACTATCAACCCGTCAGTGCTGATCAACAACCCTGGAAACCTCAATGGAGTCAATCTAGCAAGTTAGAAGTAAGAAATATTTTGACCTAATTTCAATGTAGTGACCCCTTATTAGTATTTTATTTACACAGAGCTCGTCTGGCAATATTTCCCATGTGTCCCATCGGCGAAGAAACAGAAACTGGTGAACATTGTTTATCATTCTCGAACCCAATCAATAAAAAGGAAAAGACTCCTAAGCATTCTGTTCATCATAGTAGGTTTATGTTTACCTACAGATAATGATCTCAGTTTGGACCCATCCGGCTTGAGACATTGCCACAGAAACGTATTTGATGGAATATGTAATTTCATTCGCGAATATAAACGCATGACAATATAGCGCCTGCTTTAATACATACCTGAAGAATATCTATGATATAATTGGTAATGAAAAAAAAATGTAAGACATTCATTCGATTTCAATTGCATGAGGTAAACTCAAATGTCTGGTCAGCTAAACATTTGTCTTTTTAAAAAATGAATAATAAAAAATCACAATGTTTTATTGATTCCTGTTTAGTTTCTTATTATTTTACTTATTTTTAAAAGATAATTTGCAATTTATTTTTTTTCTTAGTACACTTTAGTAGTAGGTTGACAATCACTGTATAGCGTTCACATAAAACCTACTACAAGTTTTCTTCGCCATCCGCCAGAGTGGGTGCGTGCCAGTGTTCCCAGGGAACAAACAACTGAACAAAAGTTGAATTGTGTTCGCGTTAGTTGTTCTATGTTTTATTTGGTGGTAGCAGTGACAACTGTAACCCACGTTTACGCGGAGCAAGGCTGTCAAGACGGCAGCAACAGTCGGTAGTTCACAAATGCACCCTATAGAAGACGACACATCGTCGATAACTCGGGAACCTGCTCTTCTAGCTACGCAGGAAAGCTCAGCAGAGGATATGGAGGCCCCTGTCTCTCCTCTTCTATTGGAGTTTGATGTCCAGGGTACGCAAAGTCACCGTCTACGGTCAAGCACTAGTGCCAGTCTACCTACACAAAATGGCCTACAAGCCCTTGCTTCACGAGCTGAGGCCGACAGAAATGCGCCCATGGAAGGTTTCGAAACTAGCCTTGCTACCCACCTGCTCTCTCTTGAGGCTATGTTGACCCGAAGTGCCCCGATAGCAAACGTCCTTGCTGACCGAGCCGTGCGGCTCTCTGTCATTGAGTCACAGACCGGCCATTAGCAACGTGTGTTTACATCAGTTCAACGAAATGTTCCCATCTCAGCTGAGCCTCAGTTTGTTGGAACACAACTTCCGCCGCCTACCTTTGATGTCACTACATCATGGGCTACAGTTTTGCTGCAGCTTGAGTCTGTTGTTGCCCTAAATGGAAGGACAGCTCAAAATAAAGCTCAGGTGCTCGTCGTGCAGTTTTGTGCCGCCACAGCTGATTGGCTCGTGTACCTTCCGCAAGTGATCCGGTCGAACTATGAAACTCTTGTTTCGGCGCTAGAAACGAGATGTGGTGGCAATCATCTTCTTCATCTCTACGTCCCACAATTGAAACACGTCCAGCAAGGCCGGCGTGACCTTCAAGCACTCGCTGTTCACGTCGATATCTCGTCCCGGAAGGCCTTCACGCGTTGCCCTACTGCAACCATAGACCTTATTGCTGAAAAGGCCTTCGTTGGTGTCATCAATCACAGAAACGTCCAACGCTTTGTCCACCTCGCTTGCCCGATCAACCTACAATCAGCTCTAGCCGTCGCTCTTGAAGCAGAGGTACACGAACTCTCGCAGGCAGCTGAAGATCCAAGCACGAGGCCAACCTGCGCCGTCCAGGGCCCGGCATTTTGCTCCTGCTAGCCACGATGATCTTTCAGCGGTACTGCGGGGCTATCACTGCAACGACTTTAGAAGTTTTGCCCAGAGCTGCCTTCGAATGACCGAGTTGCTAGCGAATTCGGCCCCTCCTATGCAGGTTTCCTCGGGAAACTACAATGCAGGCCGTCCAGGGCAGGGCACTGCATGCTGGCTGAAACTCCTCTTCTTCCACTTGGCCCTTTCACCGAGATCCTAACATTGCCGATGAAGCTTCGAAAACTGCCAGAGCACGTTGAAGCACTAGTTGACACAAGAGGGGCTGCCTTTAGCCTTTTAGTGGTGAGCTTCTTGTCTGGAAGTATTTCCGTGAGTGCTGCGCCGGTCGATCGACATTCTGGCTGACGAAGCAACTATACCTAGCCTTGTCGAAGTCGACCTGAATGCGTGTGCGCTTTGCAAGTCAGTGAGACAGCGGTTCTTTGTTGTTCCGGACTTGCGTGTGCCAGTGATTTTAGGCTCTCATTAGTGTGCACAGTTTGACGTTAGTTTAAAGCTCAGTGGGACTGATTTCTCCGTTAAACTGACATTTACCGATTCGACATCGACTTGAGTAGCTGTTGAAGCTTCCGATATAGCTTGCCCTTAGCCACCGTATTTCCCATTGCGTCGTCTCATTTAGAGATCTGTTGAAAAAATGCATTCCGTGATCGCTGACAACTACGGCATGACAAAAAGTCTCTGTACTAATTTTTCCTCGAAAGTTAGCATTCTAACAACGAACATGTGTACGGCCGTGGGTACAAACAGAAGTGAGCAACCTGAAATTTGAAAATCGCCCCCGCTTATGCTTCCTGTGATTATGACAACCTCTATTACTATACCCTTGTCGTCTACTTCGTGGGTTGGCGTTAACAGCCGTGCCATGTCCTCTGTGCTCTTGGAAATTCTTGTTGAAAGCGCCGTTTGTTTTAGGCCGGGAGACAAATTGGCAGTACTACAGGCCCTCCATCGCTGTTCGGGTAAAACCTTCGCAGACCTTGTCTTCAACCTGTCCGAAAGGAAGCTGCGCCTGCCGCAGGCAGCGTTCTCTGTACCTGTATCTACCTTGAAGCACCATCTGTCATAGCAGTAGTACGGCCCATAGCACCTTCGCCACCAACTGCTTCACTCTTAAACTGCGACAAATTAAACTTCGTTTCCAACTTAGCTCCATCATATTAGGATGTAATTCAAGCACTGCTATCGAAATTTCGTCATGGCGTCCACATGTCAACCAGTAAACATGGCCTCACTCAAATGTTGCAGCCCAGAATGGACACTGGCTCTGAAATTTCTGTTCGGCATCACCAGATTCGAGTCTCTGCCTCCAAACATGCTGAATTCACGAAGCAAGTGGATGACAAGTCCGAAATTATCTCCCGTAGTTTGCTTCAGGAGGAAAAACTAGTCCATGCCAGAAAGAAAGATGGCACAATATGTTTCAATGCTGACTATGAATGCCTAAACAGTGTCACAAAGCCTGATGTGTATCCATTTGCTCGTCTTGACGATGCCCCTGACCACGTGCATGGTGCCTGTTTTTTTTAACTACACTGCATCTTTTTTTCTGGCTATTGGCAGGTGGAACTACACCCGAGTGACGCTGAGTGTGGTGTTTAAAACTCCGGGCGGCCTATACCAGTTTAAGTGCCTCCCGCTTACCCTCTCCAACGCTCCTGCTAGATTTCAGCGATTATTTGATCGGGTTCTTGGGCATCTAAGGTAGTCGATGGCTTCTGTTTATATGCGCATCGTTCTCTACACTCACACGTTTCCCGAACACCTCACACGTTTGGACATGGTCTTGCATGCTCTTCAAGACGCTCGCTTTTCCATTAAGCCTTCCAAGGGCTTTTTCGGCTTCTCGGAAGTTAGTCACTTTGGACACGTAGTCAGCGCCAAAGGCATCATCCCTGACCACACCAAGCTCCAAGCCATTGCCTGCTGCATTCTGTCTTCCATCGCAGTTAAGCAGCTGAAACGTTTTTTTTTGCTTCACCTCATATTTCAGACGCTTTGTCCCTGACTTCGCTTCCTGAAAGGCACCTCTCAACAAACTTCTGAAAAAATAATTTTGCTTAAAATGGAGTTCCAAACAAGAAGCTGCCTTCTACGACATGAAGACTTCTCTTCAAGCACCGCCGACGCTTACGCACCAACGACGTTGCCACGACGATTCTACACGTAGATGCTAGTGGTCATGGCCTCGGAGTTGTTCTCCCTCAAGTTAATGAGGATGGTTATAGGATAGACCGGTCACCTATGCTATCCGTCGGCTTAGTGAATTAGAGAGCCGATAGCATGCCTTCGAACTTGAGTGCTTAGTGGTAGTTTGGGCAGTCGAAAAAGTTCTTCCGTATGTTTATGATAAAACTTTCACGGGAGTTACCGATAACGCAGCCTTTCGCTTGATTCAAACACAAAATACATCAATGCTAAATTCGCCAGGTGGACTCTCAAACTGCAGAATTATACAATTTTCATTGTCCATGGCAGCGGTGCTCGCCATCAAGACGCTGACTACCTTTCTTCCCATCAGACAACTTTCAGCGACATCTCTTCAGTTACTACAGTGCTTGATTCACGTGCTACACAAATACAACACGCAGAAATCATTGATATAACAAGGTGACTGTCCATGGAAGTACGTACTTCCAAGCGTCGTCGTGAAAATCATTCCAAGTCATATGTCGTCCGAGTTGGCATTTTTTATGATGGAAACTATTGGGATGGGTCATGTGTACCTGTTGCGGCGATAGCCATGCGACCATTGGTGCTATTCATGTGCCACGGCGCCTCGACTGCCTGTCACCTCAGGCTTCACAAAACGTTGGCGCACATCACCGAGACGTTTTGGTGGCAGCGCATGCACAGTGACATCTCCCGCTATGTTTTGTTGTGCAAGGTGTGTAAAGCATGGAAAGCCTTCACACATCTGCAACCAGTCCGTATAGAACATATCCTTCCTTTAGAAACGCTTTGTAAGATAGTAGGACATGATCGTATGAGACCGTTCCCGCGCACATCGTGGGGAAACTAGTTCCTAACCGTTGCGATGAAAAATCTAACGAAGTGGACCAAGGTCAGGGCCGTCCTTGACTTTTCCATGCAGAATGTCTTGACGTTTATCAACAAGTGCGTCGTTTTTTCACATAAAACGCCACGCTTGTTCATCAATGATTGTGGTACGGCCTTCACGTCGCGCGCATTCAGACACCCACTGAATGACCGTAGAATTTGACATAACACAGCCACTCCTCAACCACCACAAACGAATAATCTGGTGAAACGCACAAACCATAGTACACACACACAAAAATAGAGGGAAAAGAAAGGCAAGGAGGTTAGCCAGCCTATAGGCAGCCGGTTTGCTACCCTGCGCATGGGAGAGGGATGGAGGAGATGAAAGAGAGCAGAGAGGGAAGATAGAAACAGCACATTCGGCAGCACATGCGCGCACACTCAGTCATAGTCCAGTCTTGTCTTTCGCGGTGTGTGACATTGCTATTACAGTCACTTGTTCAAGTCGGTGTCGCGTAGGAAATTCAACAGAGCTTTCGTCGCCTTCTGTTGCAGTGTCTTCTCTCGGGCACTTGACAGAATAGTGTCCACAGACATTTGACTGTTGTCGATGCGCGCAAAAGCAGACGCCAGTGACTGTCTCTGGATTTCATACAACGGACAGTCACACAGGATGTGGTGTAGCGTCTCTTCGCAATGACAGGCATCGCAGAGAGCATTGTCGGCCATTCCTATGACTAAAGGAGTAAGATTTTGTAAATGCCACTCCTAGCCATAAGCGATGAAGTAGGGTGGCTTCTTTTCGATCGAGTCCAGTGGGCATGCGGAGAGCCATCAAAGAGGACAGGTGGTATTGACGATTCGTATTGATGCTTGGTGGGCACCATAGTGAAAACGTGATTTCACGCGCAACTCGTCGAAGATTACTGGCAACATCAGTCCTCGAAAGTGGTATGGCTTCTTCTCGTGTTCCTTCAAAGGCTGCCCGCGCGGCAGTATCGGCATGTTCGTTCCCTATGATGCCGCAATGACTTGGCAGCCATTGAAGCGTCACATGATGCCCTTTCTCGAGTAAAGTGTGGAGAAGGCATCGAATTTCGAAAACAAGCTGTTCGTACGGGCCGCGACGCAGTGCTGAGAGCACAGATTGTAGGGCAGCCCTTGAGTCGCTGAAAATCGACCATTGTTGCGGTGGTTCCCGATTGATCACACAAAGAGCAGCGCGCAAAGCAGCTAGTTCCGCTGCTGTAGATGCCGTGGAGTGGTCAGTCCTAAAGCTGATGGTAACACCTCTTGCTGGGATAACTACTGCCCCTGACGAACACTGGTGGTTCGTGGAACCATCGGTGTATACATGTATGCTGTCTGAATATTTCTCGTGCAAAAAAAGAAGAGACAGTTGTTTCAGCACGGGCGACGAAAAACTCAGATTTCCTCCGGATCCCTGGTACACTAAGATGCACTGTGGGTCGAATAAGACACCAAGGTGGTATGGATGGTTTAGATGCATGAGTGAAGCCCGAGGGAAGTTTATCGTTGTATTTCACGATAATTTTGGCGAACGATGCTTGGCGCCTCTCTGAAGGCAACAGTGCAAGGTGATGGCCGGGGGCACGTGCGAAGTGTCGGATGTGTGTTCTCAGGACTTCAACAACAATGTGAGTTTGTATCGGATAGTCACCAGCAATTGCAATTGTTGCTTCTGTTGACGTACATCTGGGCAGACCGAGGCACACTCTCAGCGCTTGGGCTTGTACTGCCTGTAAAATACGAACATTGGTCTTGCAGGTATTGCTAAGCACGGGCAAGCTATATCTGAGGAAACCGAGAAACAGGGCTCTGTAGAGCTCCATCATTGCGTCTACTGACATCCCCCACGTCTTTCCTGCCAGGAACTTGAACAGTTGAGAAATAGCGGTCAGGCGCTTCTTCATATAGGTCACATGCGGACTGCAACAGAGGTCCCTATCAATAATGATGCCCAGAAACCGGTGGGTTTTGGCGTAAGAAATCGGTCGCCTGCAAATTGAGATGACATAAAGGGTCATTGCTTTACGAGTGAAAGCCACCAGCGCGCATTTTTCTGGTGATATGCTGAGACCTTGTTTGAACAAGTAGTTGGCAATCATAGTTGCTGCTTTTTGAAGCCGGGAACGTATCTGAGGACGTGTGACTGCCGATGTCCAGACACAGATGTCGTCTGCGTATATTGAGATTTTAATGGTGCTTGGCAAGTATTCAGCAAGGCCAATTAGTGCAAGATTGAATAGCGTCGGGCTAAGAACTCCGCCTTGAGGAACACCCCTGGAAGTATAGCGTCGCGTAGTTGGGCCATCTTCTGTTAACACAAAGAATGATCTTGCAGCCAGGTAACTCGAAATCCACCGAAAGACTCGACCACTAAGGCCAACCACCGCAAGAGCACCCAAAATGGCTTCATGTAGCACATTATCATAAGCGCCTTTCACATTTAGAAACAAAGCTGCAGATAGTCGCTTACGGGATCTTTCGTGCTGAACGTACGAAACTAGATCAACGACATTGTCAATAGAAGAGCGGTCGCGTCGGAAACCAGCCTTTGAATTCGGATAAATCTTGTGGTATTCAAGATACCACTCCAGGCGGCCTAGTATCATCCGTTCCATTATCTTCCCTACGCAGCTGGCCAGTGCTATTGGGCGGTATGAGGTTAGTTCGAGTGGGGATTTGCCCTGCTTCAAGATGGGTAACAAGCGGCTTACTTTCCAGTCATCAGGAACATAGCCATCCTGCCACGAGATGTTGTAGAGGCTCAACAGTTCTCTCCTTGCACCGTCCCCAAGGTTGCACAAGGCTCAGTACGGAATACCATCTGGGCCCGGAGAAGTTGAACGCCTGCAGAGAGCTAGTGCCGCCTCGAGCTCCTCCATTGTAAAAGGAGGTCCATGTGGTAGTCACGGGAACGGAGGACGTCACCTCTCACTGGAGAATCTGGACGAGTGGCTTGGTTGGCGATCTGCGCACATAAATCTTCTGCGACATCGATCTCTTGCCTCCTTTGAAATAGCGCGAGCGCTTTCAATGGAAAGCGCTGTTCCGTAGGGTGACGCAGACCTTGCACCGTTTTCCAAATGTGTGAGAGTGGCTTGCGAGGGTCTAGTGACTGGCAAAACGTTGTCCTTCGTTCCGACGCTAATCTATCCATGCGACGCCGAATCTTCTTTTGCATCCTCCTGGCTGCCCTAAGATCGTGAATTGACTTTGTACGCCGATACCGACGCTCCGCCCGGCGTCGCAGTGCTCGGAGTCGCTCCAACTCTACATCAAAGTCGTTTCGTGTGGAAGATATCGTCACCGTGCGAGTGGCGTTTTGCATTGTGCTCTTAATTGTTTCCTCTAACCCAGATCTTAGGTCATGGCAGCAAGCATTTTCCATGTCAGATTTGAAGTTGGTCCATTGGACTGCTCAAATGGTCGTCCGTGGACCATAACTAGACCAGCCTTTGATGTTAAGGTAGATTGGAATGTGATCACTTCCTCGTGTCTCAACATCTGGAAACCACTTGACGTATCTCGCGAGGGAGTTGGAGACAAAAGCAAGGTCGAGACAGCTGCCGTATGTCACACCTCGAAGAAAAGTGGGGCTGCCGTCGTTCAGGAGAGTAAGGCCATAGTTGTAGGCGATGTTTGCTAACCTGCGTCCTCTTGCATTTGTCCGCGTACTTCCCCATGTGTGATTGTGCGCATTGAAATCACCTATGAGGACCCATGGTGCAGGACATACTCTCAAAATATCCGCTAATCTCCTGGAATCGAGATTACTTGACGGCGATATATAAACGCCTGTGAGAGTAAACATGAGTTGGTTCTTTTTCACAGTGATGCAGACATACTGATTGTCATCGTGAGGTGCAATTGGTTGCACAACATACGTCAGTTCACGACGAACAAAGACGATGATTTTGCTGCACGCACCGTTCGTTGAAGACATGACAGCTTCGTACCCCGATAGTCTTATTGGTTTCGACAAATTGGGTTCACAAATGACGATGATTGGAAACACGTTGGTAAACACAAACTAACGAAAATCTGAAAGGCGTGATTTTAGTCCTCTGGCGTTCCATTGGATGACGGTTGCAGCCTTGACTTCTTTAGGAAATGTTGAGGTGTGAGTAGCCATCTTCCTAGTTGAGAGATTCAAGCACTGGGCTTAGGGCGTCCAATAGTCCAAGTGCGCTTCGAGCAGATGGTGTCTTCATGTCGACTAATATCGCTCAGATGGCTTCTATAAGGGAACGCAGCACCGAGATCACTTGACGATCAGTTTTAGGCAAATCTTCCATGGTTGGAGACGGCTCTTGTGTGGCCACAACCTGCAGAGGTTCCTTGGCAGAAGAGCGCGTCGGGAGCGTGGGCCATTCCTCCAGAGAAGGAGGCTTCTCTGTTTCTTTCGTAGAAGTGGTGGGCCCTTTCGCGGCGCTACTGGATAGAACCGCTAAAGAGTGGGAAGGAGCGTCTCGGGAATGTGCCTTCTTTGAAGACTTTCGATGATGCCGACGTCGACGCCGATGCCGGACTACTTCGGCTGCCTCCCTGTGTGTTGAGTTGTCTCGGGCCATTTGTCTGAGAACCGCGCGCTCCTTTTGGATTCAGGACAGTCTTTCGACGAGGCAGCATGAGGACCACTGCAGTTGGCGCACTTCAGAGTAGTCGCCCGACAGGCGTCTTCAGCATGAGGTTCAGCGCAGCGGGGACACAGTCGTAAGTTGGGGCATACGCCCTTGACGTGTCCTAGCCTGAAGCACTGATGACATTGAAGTGGCTTTTGGATGAATGGTCGAACCGGATGTCGAAAATGTCCAACTTTAACGTGGGACGGTATGCAATCTCCCTTGAAAAATACTTTTACGCAGCGCGTATTTACAAGGCGCCGCACTTGCGTAATGACAGTTCCCTCGTTTGCAGGCTTGATGAGGGTAGACAAGTCAGCATTAGGAATGGCAGTGCCGATGTCATAAATTACACCGGCAATTGATTTGTCATCCATCGGGATAAAGGGGCGCATTTTAATGCCACCTAGCTCAGTCATTTGCTGCAGCTGTCCTAGCGCACTCACATCGTGCACGTCTATGGCGAGAATGTTCTTCCTTGGGTTTACTCGTACGTCCTTAATTTGATGTGGCACCGCACATTCGAGAGCAACCGAAAGAGCTTGCCTGTTCAGGAGCCGCAGGTTGCTTGATGGATCTTCGGGCATGAAGATGATGATGTGCGGCCAGCGCGCAGGCCTTGAATGCACAGTCGCTGTGCTTGCAGGAGCTGATGCTGCTGTATTCGCCGTCCTTCTCTTTGCCCTCTTACCCCGGACAGGTATAAAGCTGCTATCGGATGTGTCGTCTTCCGACATAGAGTAGAGATCGGTGTCCTCAGTTTCACTGGGAGAGCCAGCTCGCTTCCTTGTGGTTGACGGGTGTGAGGACCTGTGACCATACCATACTACGAATGACATACTTTCGTAATACGTGAGTCCCAGTCATAACAACTGTGACGAATACATCACCGCAATCGTCTTCGCCCTCAATGTGTCAGAGCAGGAAACCGCACGGGAGTCACAGCTCAAACTTGTCTATGTAAGGATGCCAAGGCTTCTACAAAAAAGCTTCTTTGGTTTCAACACAACGGCGCACAAGCATCCGAATGATATCAGTACTACGGAGATACTTCGAAAGGCTTGATTTAAAGCGCACTTGGCCATAGCGCATTACCATTCGAAATGCCACTCGCCATCAAACGAGAGCCACACCCTTTTCAAACCAGGAGACCTCGAGCAGGTTCGACACACCCAGCATGTTCCGCAGCATTGCGAGAAGTTTTTTTCTCGGTTCGCCGGGCCATTTTAAGTGGTGAAACCCTAGGTCCTGTTATGTTGCACCTGAAAAGTATTCCCGAACTGAGAACTAAAAGCAGGAACCGTGTTCTGGGTTCGTGCGTACGCGATGTATATAGTAGTAGCAGTAGTTGTTGTAGTAGTAGTTGTAGTAGTAGTAGTAGTAGTAGTAGTAGTAGTAGTAGCAGTACCAGTAGTAGTAATAGTAGTAGTAGTACTAGTAGTGCGTCGTTGTAGTGCGTAGCCACCTCCAAAGCCGGACTAGAGGAGCCGCACTTGCGCACTCTTTTGAAGTGAGGAGGAAACCCACGCAAGTTAATTACCCTAAAAAAAGATAGTTGTTTCTGAATAAATAACCTACAAAGAAGAGTATCGGTGACTTAGTCAGCAATAAAATTTTTTTAATTTGATGTTTACTAAAACGAAACTGGCATCTGATGAACGCACCTTGAGCACGATATCTGGTGGCCACGTTGAAATTGTTGGGTGTAACTCTCGTTGGCTTTAGCAAGGCTTAGCGAGGGTTGGGCAATCAGGCTTTTAGCGGGACGGCTCAGTGCTTTCCCATAGTTAAATACGAAGTACTCGAAATCATCAAACATTTTTTTTCCTAAACACACACAGTGTTCAGCCGCAGTTACATGAAATAAAGGCGGCGAAAGGTGGGAAGTAGACACGAAGTGCTGGTCGTAATAAAGTGCGCGCGTGCCGCTCCTCTAATCCAACCGTGCTAACTCTCGTTTAGTCCTTGGAATGTCTACAGGATGGAAGTACTTCTATATGATGAATATATGATGAAAATATGCAAGATGAAGGCACTGGGAGTGTTCACTAAATAGATGAACGAATGCACAGACGCACGGACGGAGAGACAGACAGACGCGCGCAAGAACGGACAGACGGAGGTATGATTGGAAGGACGGATGAACACACCGCCAATTGCACGGATGAACGGATGGATGCACGGATGGATGCACGAATGGACGCACGAACGAACGGACGGACGGTCACACAGTTGGACGCACGGACGTACGGAAGCAAGAACGAACGGACCGACGCCAGCGCCAACGGACTGGCGGATCCTTCGCCCCACTCATCATGCACTCCGTTGATATGCTGTGATTTTTTTCTTGCGCATGCAAACCAGTTGAAACTTTTTGCCACGTGATTTCTGCATTCAGCCTGTTCGCCTTCTGGCTCAGGCTCCAGGAAAGAGGGGCTGCGATTGTATAGTGGATCATACAGATAGAGTGACAAGTGAGTGCGAGGTAGTGCAGTGAAAGATATCCACAAAGACAGTGTCGGATTGGATTGTGTACGCTTTAGTTGCTCTTGTATGTTTCAATATTATTCAACAAGTGCCCAGTGCACAGAGACTGAACCACGATTTAGGTAGTGCGTGTCTGCTGGTATTGAGGGTGACGATCAGGGCTAGAACGTTGGTGATGCTTCGTGACTGCATTCAGTAGGCTGGCATTCAGCCAACGGTTCAGATTTGCGCCATTACGCATGTTTGTTTCACGAACCAAATCTATTACCCCAGTTTCTCATGCTCAAAATTCGCGTCACATAAAGAGAGGACCAATTAAAATTGCACACAGATGCACGAAGCATCGTCGTTGCTTAGAATAGACAGTGCTGAAATAGAATGGGCGGTGCCGCAAAGAGGGACAGATCAGTCATAATATGAACACCCTTTTGAGAGATTTGATTCCGTGCCTAGTACTGGCTGATATATTATATTTTTCTATGGAAGTGCACATCTCAAATCCATGCGACAGAGTTCAATATTGTGCTACAGAAAAAAGTGACCTCACCTATAAGCAGAAGACGTCTCTTCTCTCCACGCTCTAAGCCCAAAACGTGGCTGCACACCATGTGTGGAATCGCAATCACAGAACTCTGCTCTCCCCTTGTGCGATGTATTTTGTGTATGGTATTAATCAAGAAACTCGTCTAGTGAGAACGCTAAACAACTATTGTACCACCCGCATCCGTGAAGCTCTAAGAAGCAGCGGTAGTCTAACCCTTGTCTTGAGAAGTGATGTAAAGTATCCTTGCGCGTCAAACCTTCTAAGAGATGCGTATTCATCTGCATGAGCGTACTTTTTTTGGTGGCCTTCTTAGACTCTTCACGGAAAGTTTAAGATATGGCGTCATCCATTGGGTGCTCTTTCCTTGTTACAGCTGCCAATGACCAATCCATTCATACCCCCAAAAAATGTTCGTCTTTGATTTACAGTGAATTCTATCGGCCCCCAGAGCACAGCGTTTCAGGCTATTTTTTGCTGTTCTCTGAATTATACATTCCTTGTTGAGTGCGGCTTTTGTGACCTTTGTGGCGTCTTCGTCCACGAATACCCTTCAACCTACAGCTACCTAAATGCTAGTGACGGCATCAAAATTCCTACTTATGCATTTGCCATATTCGTCATTTCTGAGGTGCGCACGCACAAATCGCCCTCTGAGCGTGATATTTTGACCAACGGCTGAACGACACCGGTAGCTTGGGCTGTCTTTTACGTCACTATTAGTCATCTTTCCATGCGGCTCAGCAACTTCTCATCCCTGAGGGATGCACATTAGAAATTATTACTAAATAATTCATGTCTGAGGAACAAAAGCGTTCATGAAGAAAAGTTCTTACGTCCTAACTGTAGAACTTAATGATATCGAAGGCTACCGAAAACTGCGAACCTGTGAACAAAAAAGTCACAGTTTTCCTAAAAAGGCGAAGGAATGGATGTGATAGTAACATAATCGATTGTTTTACGAAGCAAGGCTAGCATTTTAGGAGCGATATTAATTTTAGGAAACATGCGATAACTAAGTAACCAAGTTTCTTGCGGCGTGTCTACAGTAGATGACCACAACAAGTCCCATGCGGAGTGACGGCATTGATTAGAAGTGCCTCCCGAGGACACGCATTCTGGTACAAAGGGTATACGTCGTGTGTCCCCGCTGGTGGCATTTTATGTGTAGAGTGCATTTATATGTGGAAAGGCCCTCCCTCAGGTGGGCTCGAAATTATATTATTGCAAGATTCACATGGTGAAATAAAATACGTATTTAATGACGTATATGAAATAAATGCAGCAAATATTGCAATCAAAAGAACACTGGTGAATATAAATTAAACACAGTACAATCAACGACAGTGAAAACCGCCTTGTCGTCACTGAAGCATGCTGGCAATAGCGCGCAGTGCACTCGTGACGCAACACTCATTTCGAACACAGTATCTAGACACCTGTGTTTGCGTGTGACGTGTGTGTTTGTGGGCTGTGTGACGTCAGACAGGAGGTGAAGTCAAAGTTTGGCACCGAGAAACGCCACGATTGATATGTGGGGTTTAACGTTCCAAACTACCTTATGAATACGAGAGACGCCGTAGTGGAGGGCTCCAGAAATTTTGGCCACCTGAGGTTCTTAACCTTGCACCCAAATCTAAGCTTATGGGTCTACAGCACTTTCGCCTTCATCGAAAATGCAGCCACCGCAGCCGGTATTCGATCCCGTTACCCGTGGTTCAGCAGTCAAGTACCTTAGCCACTAGACCACCGCGAGAAATGCCACCAGCCGCTCATTTTCACATCGAAATGTATTCATGTTGAAGTGATGCGAATATTGCAGATGTGAACACAGAATATTGCAACAAAGGGCATAAATTATGCGCCAGACATTTTCCACCTCGTTAAATTCGACGAATTCATATAGTAAGCGCCATATGGTAAATATGGGTAAGATGCCATGTTCTTGTAAGAGCATCGCTAGGGGCATTTTCTACAACTGTGTGGTATACACGTATGCATGCGTGAAGATACGTTGAAGAGGAGCAGCTGGACATACGTGAGAGAAGCATCTTTTCCAGCTCTTGCACGTATAAGTAAGAATGAGTATACATAACCTTGGTCTGTTGTAGAACAATACTTCGAAATGCTTGCAAAGGCGTTCGCCGAAGTATGCTGGTGTAGTGAAATGCGCACGATCGGCAAGTCATGCAGACGCGGCTTAAGTTTGATCGCGGTATCATTTGTCTCTATCCGTAATTACACGAGACGGCAAGAAAAACAGTAAAAAGGATTACGTGGCTTGCATAAAAATTTATGCAATACCACATGTTTCAGATCCTTCTCCTGCGTATCAGGCTTTATACCCTATGGTAAAAGGTACAGAACCTGCGAAACGGGAATGGCCACTAAATACCTATCTGTGCCTTAAAAAGATTTCTTACTCGTGCACATGTTGTCAATTGTAGTTCGCGACCGAGACAGGAATCATTGCACAAAATCAGTTTCACCGTAAAGGTGAAGCAATTACTGTGATAGCGACAAATTGCAATGTTACACGAATTGAGGATTGCAGTCAGCTCAATTAGATCCGATCTCATATAAATTTACAAAAGGCTGCTGTAATAGAACACGGCCTTCCAGGTACACCTTTGGCACCACTTTTTTTCTGTTATTTTGTTGTTGTTCTAATCGCAGCCCGTAGAAGCTCCCGTCTGCTGTCGGGGCCGCATGCCGCGTGCTGATCGTGGCAGTGATAGGATGGCAACCATAAGCGCCCTCTCCCCCCCCCCCATGTTTCTCAGAATATAAGCGCGCGCGCATGTGACCGCGGCTGCAAAGGCGATGTTCGCTCCACAGAAAATGGCTAGTGCATCCTTTTCCGCGTATGTATATATATACATATATTGTCACGTCGCTCCAGGGGATGTTGACAAGGTCTATTGATGTCCGAGCAACAGGGCTCTAACCAAGCGCGCCGGTTGGGCTTGTCTTCTAGAGCGGGGGTTCACGCGCACTTCTTTCTTCTTCGTGGTGTGTGCCTTCACCTTGGCATACGACCCACTACTAGAAGCAGGTGGCAATATTCCTCCTCAACAAAAAAAAGAAAGAGCATCGTCCCGATGCTGTAAAGTTATTGAAAAAAAAAAAACCAAAACAAAGTAGGTTAAACAATGAAAAAGGGCACCAATAATCAAATGTTAGACGCGATAAGTTCACCAATGATGAGGCAATCGTCGGAGCACAAATAAAAAAAACACAGGAAAAGTGGTCTTTTAGGAACGCGCAAAATAGGGCTTCATGCGCACCACGTGAACTATGTCAGAGGGTCGGTTGTTTTCGTTGTGCCCATCGTGACGACGTAGCGTCCGGAACCACTTCGTAGTTTACGTCGCTCACGTGGCGTATTACTTTATACGGACCGAAGTATCTGCTGAGCAACTTTTCGGAGAGGCCACGGCGCCGAACAGGGGTCCAAACCCAAACTTGGTCTCCCGGACTGTAAGATACGTCATTGTGACGCTTATTGTAACGTCGTGCATCGACCTGTTGCTGCTGACCAATGTGTAGCCGGGCGAGCTGGCGAGTTTCCTCGGCACGCTCTGCAAATTCTTCTGCGTCAGTTGTTAATCGATCAGCGCCTTCATAAGGAAGCATCGCATCCAGCATCGTCTGAACTTCGCGGCCGTAGAGAAGGCGAAACGGTGTAAATCGGGTTGTTTCTTGAACGGCGGTGTTATAAGCGAACGTCACATAAGGCAAAATGCGATCCCATGTTTTGTGTTGGACGTCGATGTACATGGAGATCATGTTTGTGACTGTCTTATTTAGTCGCTCGGTTAAGCCGTTGCTCTGCGGATGGTAAGCAGTCGTCGTTCGATGCCTAGTGTTACTTAGCCGAAAAACTTCATCAATAAGTTGTGCAGTGAACGCTGTTCCTCTGTCGGTTATCACTGTAGATGGAGCACCGTGGCGCAGAACAATGTGGCACATGAAGAACTGTGGCTACCTCAGAAGCCGTGGCTCGTGGTATCGCCTGTGTCTCAGCATAGCGGGTCAAATAGTCAGTTGCAACAATGACCCATTTGTTGCCGTCGGACGATAAAGGAAATGGGCCGAGAATGTCCATGCCGACTTGGTCAAATGGCTTGTGGGGTGGATCAATTGGCTGAAGTAATCCAGCCGGCTTGCTTGGTGGCGACTTTCGACGCTGGCATTCACGACAGCTTTTAACGTACTGCTTCACGCTTGCTGAAAGTCCGGGCCAGTAGTACGCCTCACTTACTCTGGCGAGCGTTCGCGAGTAACCTAGATGACCAGATGTGGGTTCATCATGGCACGCGGAGAGGACTTCGTCCCGCATGTCCTTCGGAACGACGAGGAGGTAAGCGCGGCTCGTAGAACGGGCGTTTTTTTTATACAGGACATTACCTCGGAGGCAGAAAGACGTCATGACACGAAATAGATGGCGAGGTATAACGGCGCTATGACCCTCCAGATAGTCGATGAGCGGTCGAATCTCTTCATCCTCTCGCTGGCGTCTGCTCAAGTCAGATGAGCTAAGGGCGCCCAGGAAACCATCATCGTCGTCTTCTTCTTGATTGACTAAAGGTATGGGTGCACGCGACAGCGTATCAGCGTCTTCATGCTTCCGTCCAGACTTATATACGATGGTAACGTCAAATTCCTGTAGACGCAAGCTCCATCGGGCCAGTCGTCCAGAGGGATCACGAATGTTTACCAACCAGCAGAGGGCATGGTGGTCCGTCACCACTTTAAATGGACGACCATAGAGGTACGGGCGAAACTTCGTGATCGCCCACACTACTGCGAGACACTCTTTTTCTGTGGTCGTGTAATTCACCTCGGTACGGGACAGTGAGCGGCTGGCATAGGCAATGACTCGTTCTTTGCCGTGTTGATGCTGGACGAGCACTGCGCCGAGGCCGATGTTACTGGCGTCAGTGTGCACCTCTGTGTCAGCATCATCGTCAAAATGCGCAAGAACAGGGGCTGACTGCATCCGCTGTCGTAGCTCGGCAAAAGCAGCCTGTTGTTCGGTAGCCCATACAAACGGTGTGTCGTCGCGTGTAAGGCGAGTCAAGGGTTCCGCTATCTTCGAAAACCCTCTAATAAATCGTCGATAGTAGGCGCACAAGCCCAGAAAGCGTCGAACAGCCTTTTTGTCTGTAGGATGCGGAAACGCGGCTACAGCGGCAAGTTTGTCGGGGTCGGGTCGAACTCCTTTCGCGTTGACTACATGGCCAAGGAATTTGAGCTCTTCATAACCAAAGTGACACTTCTGCGGTTTGAGTGTAAGATCTGCTGATTGAATAGCCTGTAGCACACTCCTGAGGCGATGAAGATGTTGCTGGAAGGTTTCAGAAAAAACGACAACATCATCAAGGTATACGAGACAAGTTTGCCACTTCAGACCAGTAAGCACAGTATCCATCATTCGCTGGAAGGTTGCGGGCGCTGAGCACAAACCAAAAGGAAGGACTCGAAATTCATACAGGCCATCAGGGGTAACAAAGGCCGTTTTCTCGCGATCTCGCTCGTCAACCTCGATCTGCCAGTACCCGCTTTTTAAATCCAAAGAGGAAAAATAGTGGGCGCGGCGTAATCTGTCTAACGAGTCGTCGATGCGTGGCAGCGGGTACACGTCCTTTTTAGTCACGCTGTTCAGCTTCCGGTAATCGACGCAAAAACGTAGCGTTCCGTCTTTCTTCTTGACTAGGACGACCGGAGAGGACCACGCACTGTTGGAAGGCTCAATGATGCCGTCGTCAAGCATTTCTCGAACTTGCGTACGAATGGCTTCTCGTTCCTTCGCTGACACACGGTAAGGCTGTTGGTGTACTGGGCGAGCGTCGTCGTAAGTGATGATTCTGTGCCTAGTGATCGAAGTCTGGCGCACCTTAGAGGAAGCAGCGAAGCATGACTTGAATTCAAGCAAGAGTTTTCGCAGTGCTGTCTGGTTCTCTGGTGTGAGGTTAGAATTAATGTCGATATTGTTTAGAGACGTATCGGCGGCCTCCACTGCGTCCGACGAGAAGCAGATGGGAACGGTACTTAATTCATCTGCAAACGCTAACGAAGTGCCACGAAAAAGGTGTCGGTGTTCGTTGCTGAAATTTGTAACGAGCAGTTGAGATCGGCCATCACGTAGCTGTATGATACTCCTAGCCACACAAACACCTTGAGACAGCAAGTGTTCAAAATTACTTTCTGCAATCGCTTCACCATTTCGCAATCCACAGCATGTGACGTCGACAATAACACTGGCTCTTGGAGGAAGCGTTATACTTTCAGCAGAAACACAAAGAATGTCGGCACGTTGTTGGTCGTCCTGCTTGTCGATTGCTCGGTCGGCTGAGAAGGTGATGCGATTCTCTTGAAGGTCAATGACAGCTCCATACTCCTGCAGGAAGTCAACACCAAGAATAACGTCGCGTGAACATTCACGGAGCACAAGGAAACTTGCTACAAAAGTATAACCGCAGACCCGAACTCTGCTCGTGCAGGTTCCAAGCGGAGAGACGGTGTGGCCACCAGCCGTTCGAATCACAGAGCCATGCCAGGGCGTGATTACCTTCTTTAGTAGTCTGGTCATTTTCCCGCTTAGTATAGAATAGTCAGCCCCGGTATCAACTAAAGCACCTACTGCATAGCCGTCTATCAGCACCGGTATATCCAGAGAAAGCCGCACATATCGCTCAGTCGAATCCACACCCTTTACTGTTAGCGTCGATCGGAGGTCTTCAGCACGTCGACTGCCAGCGACCTCGCCTCCAAGGGTCGCTTGCGTTAGTTTTCCCGGCGGGGACTGGGGGACCGTGCGCCAGCATGGCGCTGTGGCGAAGATGAAAAGCGCCTCGGCGACGGTGAGCGCGGCTGCCGTCCAGAAGGCGGTGGCATGCGCTGTTGAGCCAGGTAGTCCTCAATGTCCCGGGGTCGCTGGCCATACCGAGGAGGCGCTGAATATACTGAAAAGCCGCGCAGCCCGAGGCGCCGGTATGGACACTGGCGGTACAAATGGTCCGCTTCACCGCAGTGGAAGCACAAAGGCCGGCGATCAGGAGTGCGCCAAACATCAGATTTCCGAGGCGAAGCACGTCTGTCGTCAAGGTAGTGCGCTGGTTGTTCCGCAAGATGCACAGGGTTGGCGTAAACGAGGGGTGGGGGCGCGCGTGTGTTCTCGTAGTACCGTAGAGGCTGCGCCGACTGAAGTGAAACTGTAGGAGGTGCCTGAACAAACAGCGGGGAAGAGGAAGCTGGGCGCTTCAAAGCTTCCGCATAAGTCGCACGGTGGTAGTCAGCCGGGGCCGGTGCGGCGTTATCCAGACTCACAGGGTCACGCAGGGCATGATGCAGCTCGTCCTTGACGATACTTGCAATAGAACTCACCGTAGGTAGTGGTGGTGTGGCAGCCTTTTGCAGCTCCTCGCGTACTATAGAGCGGATGAGGTCGCGCAGACACTCGGTGTTGTTCCCAAAAGTCGTGGGAACTTGAGCAGTGGACGTGCTCACTTGCCGGTCATACAGGGTGGATCGATGCTGAAGCATCTTTTCCATCGTGACGGCTTCAGACAAAAACTCGGCGACCGTGCTCGGAGGGCTCCGTACAAGGCCAGCGAAAAGCTGCTCCTTAACTCCTCGCATCAGGTGACGCAACTTCTTTTCCTCTGTCATACCTGGATCAGCCCGTCGGAACAGGCGCGTCATATCTTCCACATATGTCATGACAGTTTCGTTGGGCATCTGGATGCGGGCCTGGATCGCTCGCTCCGCTCGTTCGTGGCGATCAGCACTTCTGTAAGTGTCCAACAGCCGGCGGCGGAATTCGGGCCACGATGTCATCTGTTCCTCGTGATTCGTGTACCAGGTACGTGCTCCATCTTCCAAATAGAAGTACACACGCCGTAGTTTCGCCGCGTCGTTCCAGTCGTTCAAAGCAGCCACGCGTTCGAAGTCGACCAACCAGTCCTCGACGTCTTCGAGCTCGGTGCCATGAAACGGTGTCGGAACCTGTAGACTTTCGAGGGTGTACCGAGTCACCGGAGGGTTTCCCGTTCCTGTTAAAGTGGTTTGAACGGACGTGCTCATCATACTGGTGTGAACTGTGGGGTCAGCTTCGGGTGGCAATCCCCTGATCCTGCGGCTTGTCCGATGAACGGGAGTGTGGACTCGCACTGGGCTTGTGGTGCTGCTTCCAGGAGGGGTTTGAAACATCCGTGAGGGGCTACCCCGCACCTCCACCAATTGTCACGTCGCTCCAGGGGATGTTGACAAGGTCTATTGATGTCCGAGCAACAGGGCTCTAACCAAGCGCGCCGGTTGGGCTTGCTTGCTTGCTTGCTTGTTCCTTTCTTTTGTGGCTCTCACCCACTAAGGGGGATTGGCCAAGAAGCCGGTGGTTAATGCAAGTAAATACCTATAGATTTTCTAGATTAGGGGAATATGATTACTGTGTTTTGACTGTGAAATTAATTTGGCGCAATGTAAAAAAAAAGAAAGAAAAAAGGGGGAGAAATAATGGAATTTGTTGAATATCTGTAATGGAATCGTTATATAAAATTTTCCTGAAAGTTGAATCATTGCAGTGTATCAGCTAAATAATAAGTGGTAGTGTGACTAGTAAAATTCGGGAGCTGATGGCTGACTCAGCAAGGTAATCTTCTTGTGTTATATATGAATTCGCAGAGAGCCCTGCAGATGTTCCTGTCGCTATGTCCCAATGAAATGGCCCCAAAAGACAAAATATTGGGAGTATTAAGTGATATTCCTAATTTTTTGAATAAAATTTCGAAGCAGTTTTTTCTTTGATTTTTGAATCGGTGACATGTGATAAGAAAATGGTCGATATGTTCAGGTTCGTTACAGCTTGAGCACAGAGGGGATGGCACCAGACCAGACCTGTTTAAGTAGAAATTAAGAGGTGGTACACGGCAACGTAATTTTGTTACCAATACTTCCAATTTACGCGTGGGACACCATTTATTATTCCATGTGAATTGCAGGTGCGAGAAATCTGGATTCGGTATAATGGTTTTTGATGAGTCTTCAAGAAGGGAAAGTTTTCTAAACCTCGCTGCTGTTACATAAGCTGTAGGAGGCATGATTGGCACAATCGGAAGATCAAGAGATGTTCGCGCAAGTTTGTCAGCCATCTCGTTTATAAATATACTACGATGGCCTGGCACCCATATCATTCGCACTAGACGAATGTTTGCTGGGATTAATGATTTAAAAGTCTCTAGTACTGCTGGTGTCGACGACGATGATAAGAATGAACACACGGAATACGAGTCAGTCACTATCACAGCTGTCGAATGAGTCGCAGGAAGTTTACGAATAGCTAGTATAACGGCCGTTAATTCCGCTTCAAATATTGGTGTATAATCTGGGAGGCGTAATGAAAATGACCAGAATAATGAGAGAGAAAAAAATACCCACACCTGCCTTCTCGCCACTCATAGATGCATCCGTTTGCAATTACTGTATTAGTACCTAATTGAGACAGGTGTTGTTCTAATAAACCAATCAAATATTTAGAGGGCAAGTGTTTTGCGTTCATGGGGAAGATATTGTCAAATTCTATTTGGACTTGGCCGATTGGTTTGACAGGTGGTGTGATCTCGAATATATTAACATTTAAAGTATCTAGAAGTGTTTGAACAAATAGCACTTGGGGTTTATATACACGGACCAATGTTCATTGAAGAAGACACCAGGCTCGGCAAAGAATACAAATTGTCGCCTTCTTAAAGTGGATTCAGAAAATTTTAAATAGGTGTTTACTGTTAAAATACGAAATCTGCAAGCAAGGGTGGGTATCCGAGCTTCTTGATACAAAACATTGTTTAGCTGTGAATTTTGGCACACCTAAACAACTACGTAGCGCTTCCCGCTCTAAAAGAATGAGGGGGTTTATTTTGTATGCTGGTCCACCAGAGAATAGTACACATCCGAATTCAAGAATCGGACGAACGTACATGCGATAAATCATGATCATCGTATCTCTGCGAAGACCGGAACGGAGGCGGCTAAGCCTACTTATCATTCCAACAGCGCGTGTAGCCTTAATTTTAATATATTCAATGTGGTCACGCCAGCTCAGTTTTTGGTCGTACAGTACACCCAGATATTTAATACAATTAACCTGGGGTATTATTTCTGATGGTACTGAAGAGAAATAGTAACTGGTGCGTCCAACGGAAAAACTATTAGAGCACTTTTAGTTACGTTCAGGTTCATATGAATTTTCTGAAACCAGGTTTCCAATGTTGCCAAATAACACTGTAAAGTCAAATGTAGTGAATAAATATCGTTGTCAGATGCAAAGAACGCGATATCATCTGCATATACATATACGTGTACCTTATCACTCTGTGGTATTGAACTTAACAAAATGTTAAATAGCACAGGCGATAGAACAGAGCCTTGAGGAACACCCTCTCGTTTGGCTATACTTCGGCGTGGAAATACCTCGTTGGAAGCAATAAAATTTTCTGTCTTTTAAAAATTCGTATATTCAATTTGTTATGTACTGCGGGAACGTAAGATCTTTTAGGACATTGATAAGAATAGCATGTTCAACACTGTCATATGCCTTGGCTAAATCAAGGGTTACTAGGGCCGCATATTGTCGTCTGTGCCGAGCAAGCTTTATACGAGCCTCTAAATCAACATGCGCCCACCATATAGAGTAACCTGGTCTAAATCCAATCTGGCACGCACTGAGTATCGCATTATCTGTTATGAACTTCGTAACTCTACTGTAAAGTATTCTTTCTATTAACTTAACTACGTGTGATGTTAAAGCGATTGGCCTAATGTTATCATATCTGCATTCCTAGTCCCTGTTTTTTAAGAAGCGGTATTATTTTTGCAAGTCTCCAGTCAGGAGGTATCCAACTATTTTCAAGTGAATAGTTGACAACGTTAAGAAGGTCTTCAGGAGAGATGTCGAATAATATTTTTAACACATTTCCGAAGTGACGCCATCTGGTCCAGGACCTGTGTTTTGGCAGAATATGAACGACGTGCGCAAGTTCATCCCTACTTACTTCAATAAAATCATTTCCGAATGACGGTTTGTACACTTTATTTTGATTTGTGATGTAAATCTCTTCTC